>JAJHSJ010000006.1:93896535-93954240 GCA_021015155.1 Magnolia officinalis | reverse complement strand
TTGAAATCCAAGGACGAGGTCTTTGGTGTGTTTAAATTGTTTCATGCTATGGTCGAGAGAGAGACAGGTAGACCATTGAAGTGCATCCGCACTGACAATGGTGGTGAATACATTGACGACTTTTACGAGTACTGCAAGTCCCTAGGTATAAGGCATGAACAGACGGTTCCCAAGACCCCCCAGCATAATGGTGTAGCTGAGCGAATGAATCGCACCATTATTGAGAGAATCAGATGCATGTTATCCCATACGAAATTGCCCAAGACGTTCTGGGGAGAAGCAATGCACACGGCGGTGTATTTGATAATAGGTCTCCATCAGTCCCGTGAATGGAGAAGTACCTGAGAAGGTGTGGACTGGACAAGATCCATCGTACAGTCATCTCAGGGTGTTTTGGATGCAGAGCATCCGTTCACATTACCAAAGGACGAGATGTCCAAGCTCGATATGAAGATCAGACAGTGTGTGTTCTTAGGGTACGGTGATGAAAAATTCGGTTACAGATTGTGGGATCCGACCGAGAGGAAGCTCGTCAGGAGCAGAGATGTGGTTTTCTTTAAGGATCAGTGTATAGAGACCTTGGTAAGCCAGAGAAGAACCGGCCTAGTTCAGGTGAGCTAGAGGACATGGATCCGGTTACTCCTCCTGTGGTGCCTGATGACGGGGGAGTACAGCAAGGTGTAGAGGACGAGGGAGTTCCTTCAGAAGATGGACCAGAGGAGCAACCCCCACTTGATCACCTGTTGAGCCACAGGTGAGGACGTCATCTAGGAACAGACAGTCGTCCAAGAGGTACTCGCCGCATGAGTACATTATGCTCACTGATGGGGGAGAGCCAAAAGATTATTCTGAGGCCCTAGCCGATGAGCGTAAGGGGGAGTGGTTGAAAGCTATGCAAGAGGAGATGAAATCCTTACATAAGAACCACACCTATGATATGGTGAAATTGCATAAAGGCAAGAAAGCTTTGAGCAACAAGTGAGTGTTCAGAAAGAAGATCGAGCAGAAGAATTCACAGACGAGGTTCAAGGCCAGACTTGTGGTGAAAGGGTTTGGTCAGAGGAAAGGCATAGACTTAGAGGAGATATTCTCACCAGTGGTGAAGATGACATCCATACGGGTGTTGCTTGGGTTGGCGGCTAGCATGGATCTGGAGATAGAGCAGACTGCTTTTCTCCATGGTGACCTGGAAGAAGAGATCTACATGCACCAACCAGAGGGGTTCGAAGTCAAGGGCAAAGAGCATATGGTGTGTAGGCTGAGGAAGAGCTTGTATGGGCTGAAACAAGCTCCAGGATAATGGTACAAGAAGTTCGACTCGTTTATGTTGAAACATGGGTATGACAGAACGGAGTCGGACCACTGTGTGTTCATGCGCAAGTTCTCAGATGGTGATTTCTTAGTTCTGCTATTATACGTTGATGACATGCTCATCATGGGAAAAGACATCAAGAAGTTTGACATGCTGAAACAGGAGTTGGGCAAGTCTTTTACGATGAAAGACTTGGGCCCAGCTAGACAAATCCTAGGAATTGAGATAACCCGTGACAGAAGCAGCAGGAAGCTTTGGCTGTCACAGAGCGATATATTGAGAAAGTCCTAGAGCGGTTCAATATGAATGCAGCGAAGCCGGTCAATACTCCACTAGATGGTCACTTCAGATGAGCGATAGGCAGTGTCCCAAGACGAGGCCAAGGTTGAAGATACGGAAGATATCATACGCGTCAGAGGTAGGAAGGAGAGAGGTGGAAGAGATGCAGCGAGATACGCAGTCATCGGTAGGAAGGTGATGTGCTATGGTGTGTCGCCAGACATAGCATATACGGTTGGTATTGTCAGCCGATATCTTGTCATCTTGACAAAGAGCATTGGGCAGGTGAAATGGATACTGCGGTATCTAAGAGGCTCATCCAGATTGAGTCTATGCTATAGTAACGGTAAACCTGTGTTAGAGGGCTACACAGATGCAGATATGACAGGTGACATAGACTCCAGGAAGTCTACATCGGGATTCATGTTCACATTTGCAGGGGGAGCAGTTTCTTGGCAGAGCAAGCTACAGAAGGTTGTAGCATTATCGACGACAGAGGCCGAGTACATTGCAGTCATAGAGGCATGTAAAGAGATGCTTTGAATGAAAAGATTCCTACACGAACTTAGCCTGAAGCAGGAGGAACACGTGGTCTATTACGATAGTCAGAGTGCTATACACTTGAGCAAGAATCCAAGTCAGCATTCCAAGTCGAAGTACATAGAGATTCAGTATCACTGGATCAGGGATACTTTTGGAACAGAAGGTGTTACAGCTTGAGAAGGTCCACACGGATGATGATGGGTCAGACATGATGACCAAGGCTTTGCTCAAGGGTAAGTTTGAGGTTTGTAGAAACCTGACTGACTTGAAGAAGGTGGATCCCTCCTAGGTCAAAAAGGGAGAGATTTGATAGATTTTTTGACCCGTCGTCGACCGGTCGTAAGCTTTGCTCGCCGGTCGAAGGCTGGTCTCGACCAGTCGTGGGAGTCGAGCCGTGACACGACTCAAAGTCCAGCGAGTTTGGGCTATTTTTCTCCGGGTTGCTCGACCGGTCGTGGAAGGTGTTCGACCGATCGTAGGTGGCTCTCGACCGGTCGTGGCCTCCTCACGACCAGTCGAAGTTACGCAGATTCGTTCCGTGATTTTGCGCGGATTTCATTTCGCAAGTCCTTTCGCAACTTGGATGCAGAAAAGAGTTTCCTAAAATTATAAATAGGAGTTCCTAGGGTTTTCTAGGGACAACAAGGGTTTCCTAAGCTTTACAAAGGATTTGCTAAAGGGTTTAGGGCTATCAAAGGTGAGAGAGAGGGAGAAAGAGAGAGAGGAAGCTTATAGAAGGGAGGTTCTCTGCTCGTGGAGGTTATCTACTGTGCAATCTGTATCTCAATGCTTCTATGTCCTCGTAATCGGTTAGATCTCTCTGTTTTTTCTATTTCTCTTATTGTTTATCCACTCCTGCGTGAGTGAAGAAGGTTGTAACGTTTTACTTCATAATGGATTGTTGATCTGGACAAGGTCCCGTGGTTTTTACCTCTTTGAGGGTTTTCTACGTAAAAATCTCTTGTGTGGTGTGATTGATGCATTGATTGTTTTCATTGCTTTATTATCCATAATTCTGGTTTGTTCTGGAGGGCTAGATCCTAAGGTTTTGTGCAAGGCCCCCAACACATCTCACTTAATACAAGCGAATCGCTTAACCCAAAGATGCCTTAAAGTATGATCTACACAGTTCAAATAAGTTTAAATGTTTGAAACAAGATATCCTAAGGTTAATTAATTGAATGCGATTTTTGATAAACGTTAAATTTCATTGTGTTTTTAATTAAAATTCAACAGGATGACCCTCTCAATGGTTCCTTATGGTGTAGTCCTTTTGAATTTTCATTTAGATTAACTTTTAACCCATGGCCTAACATCCAAGGTTGCATCTATTTGATGGAGTGGATCTCATACATAGTTGACATGGGACAACATTTGTCTGGTACCATATGAGCCACAAAGGATATTCAAAATATAGGGTTTTGTTAGAGTAGGTGCACCACCACATTACCTAGCTAGGTTGGTTTCCACTTTCCACCATTGTTTTCACTCCTTGAATGGATATGGACGGCCCATATTCTCATTAATATCATATAGAAGCTATGTTCTTATAATAATAATTTATTAATGATCCTATCTTTGAATCTTGGAATTAAATATGAGTTATTAAATATTTATATCCATCCACAATCACACTCATTATTTCAAGATGCTCGTTTTAAATTAGCATTTAAGATGCAGTGGGGAAGGGGTTTGGAAATGGACAGAGATTGTGCAATGAGTAATACTGAGCAAACTTTGTAGGGCCAATGCATGTCTTATCTACGCCATCTATTTATTTTATCAACTCATTTTACGCGTGATCTCAAAATTTAAACAAAATTTAAACATATATGAAGCTCAAGCCCACTGTAGGAAATAGTAGGGATAATGACGTCCACTGTTAAAACCTTCCTAAGGCAGTGATGCTTATTTATAATCTAACTTTTTCATAAGGTCACACCACCGATGTGGATGAAAGGAAAACACAAATATTATCTTGTTCCAAAACTTTGGTGGTCCTTGAGAAGTTTTCAATGGTAGGTGTTCAATTCTCACTTTTTTCTATGATGTGGTCTACCCGGGCTTCCGATATGCTTCTAATTTGGAATTATGCTTTAAAATGAGCTGGACAAATGGATGGAGAATGTGAGCCCCACAAAGTTCATTGGGTACAATTAACACTCTTTGAAAACATAAAAGTACAATGTAAATAGCAACCTCGAAAGGCATAAGTGCCTACCATGATGACCACATGACATCCACTTGCTAATTCTACTATCTTAGCCTGGGTTAGGATGCAAGCCCAGAGAATAGGCTAATCCAAAACCCAGTAGGCCAAACAACATAAAAGAGATAATCTCTCCATTGGAACCACCCTAGGGACCAAGACTCAAGTGAGCATGGGATCTAAAACTCAAGTGGGCCATAACAGGGAACAATGGGAATTGAGATGTCTACCATTGAAACCTTTTCATGCCACCTTGATGATTATATGCCATCCAACTAGTTCGTGAGGCAATTTCAACGGGATAAAGGAAAACATAGGTATAGCCTTATCCATCACTTTGGTGGGCCCTAAGAAGATTATAGCGTTGGCCATTCTCATCCCTACTATTTTTTTATGTTGTAGCCCACATAAGTTTTGAATCTACCTAATTTTAGGATGTACTACATAATTTTAGACTTACATCCTAACATGATGTGATGAAACTCATGGAGGGAATGGATGTTATACACACATCACAATCGCCAGGACCCCCACCAGCTTGATCAAGTGTGGCAAGCTCGACGACGGCAAGAAGACCCTTAATAAGATCAAGAACGTGGAGAACATTAATTTGGAGTTGGATGAGTTAATACATGCAAGTGAGATGACCCGCGAGGTGAAGCACCCGTTTCGGACCCTCATGAAACGTTTGATCGCGATCCTAATAAAAGTTTTCCAGCAATTCGTGAGCATCAGAGCCATCATGTTCTACGCGCCGATTCTCTTCCAGACGGCCGAATTCAAGAACGACGCGTCGCTGCTGTCTTCGTTGATAATAGGGCTGGTGAATGTGCTTAGCACCCTCATTGCAAATGTTCTGGTGGACCGGGTTGGATGGCGGGCCTTGCTCTTAGAGGCCTGCATTCAGATGATCATCACACAGGTGAAGCATCCATTTCTACCGATGATACTGAGTTAACTCAGTTGAGTTGATTGAAAACGTGTTAACTTTGTGAAGGAAATTGAGTTGGGTTTCAGTAGGGTTATGATGGGCTGGATCATGTTAAGCCCAAACAGGCCCACTTATTTTGTTTTGGTCTGAATTCTACGGCTGTCAAAAAGCAGGGATGGTCTGCTTTGGGCTGGGATTGGTCTTAAATACTAGGCCTGAGAACCCCAATCCTATCCACCACAACATCTGGGATGGCCATGATTAGGTTCAAGCCGGACTCGGGCTCGATTCATGTATAATCATCACATGCTGCATGTAGGCCTATTTGTTCAGCTGGTCACTGGTCCGGTCGGTCCAGACCTAAGTTTCATTTTGCGGGCTGGGTTAGGAGAGACTTGACAGATGGTAGAAGTTCCAGTCCACATCACGCCTGCTAATTGTAGGCCCAAAACTAGATGTGGTCTTGGGTTGACTGTTTTACTTATGGGCCATGCAAAAACCAGGGCCGAGCTTACTTTGTAATAGGGCTGAAAGTCGGACGGGTTGGTACTCAACCCTAGCCCAACCCAAGGTTCCTATACCTCAACCAACCCAACCCAACCCAACCCAACCCAACCTCGGGTTGGGAATTCTCAACCCAAGCGGGCTCGGTCAGGTTGGCCGGGTTGGTCCCGTTGGTATATGCTAATATTTTTGTTTTTACATTAGTCTATTATATTTTCAATACACGTCTTATTTTCTGTACCTATAAATTTTTTAATTATATATGTAATTATTTATTGTAAAGAAGTTCCTTTTTTCTAAACAAACAAGCTAAAATATAGGACTACTTTAAAAGTGGTATTGTCTATCAAACAATCTATTAGGGAGAGAGAAATCCAGCATATCTTGTTAGCTTTAGTCATCGGAAATGACGTGGACTATTGAAACCTAATAGCATTAGAATTTCCTATACCTTTAACACAGACCATCCGCACTCAATTATAATTAATTTATAACGAACTTATATACTATTGGGTTTGGGTTGGGTCGGGAAACCCGAGACCTCAACCCGAGCCCAACCCAAGTTTTATCGGGTTAGTGTTTGTATGACTTAAGCCCGAGACCAAACCTGATACATCTTGACCAAGCCCAACCCAATGTCGGGTCGGTCGGGTTGAACCCGCCCAACTGAACCGCCCAGCTTTCAGCCCTACTCTGTAATGGGCTGGTGGCGTGAGCCTTTACGGCCAATCAAGGGACTCAGTATCCAAATACAACTGGGTTGACTCAGATGGATGCCGAGTTGACTCAGTAGTTTCTAATTTAAACAATTGGGTTTGTTTTGATTTATGCTTTACATTGATTTAGCTGGTTTTGTGTCCCAGAGTTCGATGGGAGCGTTTCTGGCCGTTCATTTAAAATCTACAAACTGGCTCAAACACAGCAATACATGGATGGAGATGGCGATAGGACGGTTCAAAAACCTTGGAGGAGGTTTATCAAGTTGATGGCAATTACAGAGTATTTATTTGTTTCATTGCTATTACTTAGCATGTCTTGGTTGAAAGAGTTTGTGTGGTAAGATGTGGACTGATGAAATATTGAGATATTGTTTACATCCAAACATGATTAATGGATACACGTGTAGGTCATCTGGACAGGAAATCTTATTGGGCCGATTGAACAATGGATGATGTGTAAGAATCCTATATGGTGGGCCTTGTTGATCAACTGTCTAGATTAGTTTAAAGGTTGGATGATGTGATCGGGTAAATCAGTGGGCCCCACTATGTCGTGATACATCCAGAAATTCGTGTAAGGGGTGAAGTGCTATAATTGCAATACGCACACAGTATTTCCAATTCACTTGGAGAACCGGGGAGAGTTTTGATGGGTTTCAAACTCCAATCCAACACCAATACTGAGAAGTTCCAAACATACAGGGGGTAAGGAAAGGAAGATCTCATATCTCTGAATTTACGGCATCAGAAATAAGTAAGCACTCCCTTTGATCTCTTCTTTTGATCTCCATATCCAATGCACAATAAGGTCTTATTAATAATTCTGCACAAGACCCAGCATGATAATCCATCAATCTGGAGAATCCCGCAAAGGAGTGGCTAACATGTTCAGCAAGTTGAAGAGATGTGCCAAAGGCCACCCGAGATAGGATTTACCAAACAAGACATTGTGACACAGGTGCAACATCCCAGCCATTCACGCCAAATGGGCCATTGTAACACTTATCCAAACATCCTGGCCGTTCACAGGTTCGCTCTACCATGCATGCCTTATCTGGAAAATGGGCCCAAACTACTCATCAGATTAGTAGCTTCATATGCATGAACTAAAATGAACGAAAAAGATGGTCCAATGTCCAACCTGATGATCAGATTATCACGATTTGTGGAGCATGGCCCACCGGTTGGCCTCACCTGATGATCGTCTTATAAAAGAAATAAGATGAGAAATCCAAGTTGTCTAACTTATAATTGATAATAAACCAAACTTACTTATTTGAAATAAGTTACTTATCTACTGCTATAAGTAAAAAAAAATAAAGAAAAAGAAAAAAAGAATTTACATTGGGTCTTTTCAGAGGATGATATTTGTGGCTATGGGAATTGAAGTGGTTGGATAGCATATGAACATAACGGTGGGCCCCATGTGGGTCTCTCTGTTTTCTTTTGTGTGGCTCATTTGGGCTTTAGATCTCACGTCACGGAGTAGATGTCACACGCTGTGGGCCCAGAGAGCTGTGGATGTCACACGCAGTGGGCCCAGAGAGCTGTTGGTTACAGGGGTCCGGGGTTCCCCTTGTAAAGGGGTCCTGGGAAATTCGCGTCCATAGAATCCGCATGATCTGTGCGAGCCACTGGATTTTCCTTTAGAAATAATGCTGATACATGGCCTACTGAAAAGGTCCTTCCGAAGATTGGGAATCAGAAATATTCTGATATTCAAACCATCCAATCCGTGCCGGGAAAAATGGACGGTTGAAAATAAAAGATTTGCTGTGTAGATACAGCAAGCAAAATCAGATGGTTAGGATGGTTTGATTAGTTTACATCATGGGTTATGCTCCGTCCATTGTCGACATAACGGATTCTTCCACACGAGCGCCACGTGCATCTTCGTACGGCTCACTTTCTCTGAACACTGTAAAATCTAGTCCATTTATCGGGTTTGATCCACAGATCAGTTAAAGCCACTGATCTGATGGGCCACACTGCATGGAGTAATGGGGATGGGATGCCAACCGTAGGTTAAGGTATGCTATTCTTAGTGTTTATCTTTCATCAAAACCGTCAATTAGGTGTAACTCATGCCAACCGTGTTTTAGGCGGTTCTGGTCCTTGATAAGTTACATGGGCCATTGAAAATCTATGTGGACGGGTCAGATTGAGTGGGTGAAACTTCAAGCCCCAACCATTTATTTAAAGAGGCCACATTTCTGACCCAAGCCCAACTTACTACCCGTTTAGATTAGCCCAAACCCGCCTCAGAAGCTAGTCGATGTGGGTCTCGCGATTGGGGTTATTCAAGCCATTGATCAAATGGCCACCATCCTAGATTGAGGATACACCCAAATTCTCCCAATACGCAAGATCCTAGCCGTCCCATATTTACCCATTTTCTTCCATCAAATGTGGATCGTTGGTTTATTTCCTCTCGATCATCTATTTGCTTGCAAGTAGAGCTGTACATGAGCTGAGTTAAAGCTTGTTCAGCTCTCAGCTAGACTCAGTTTATCTTGGATCGCCTCAACATAAAAGGGGAATTCAGGACGGGTCGATCTTTGTTTGACTCACCTTGTTTGACTCAACAGTAATCCGACTCGATTTAACTCGAAGCTTGATTTAAATATCGTTTATCAAGAACCGTTGGATTGAAAAAATTAAAAACGAGTCAGATCACCTCTTTTTATCCATACAAAAAATTCATCCTCATCCCCCTCTCACAGCCCACTTGCAAATAAATACATTAATCTTTTTTCAGTTGCGACTTTATCCCTCTCTCTCTCTCTCTCTCTAACTACTAAAGATAGCTTGGCTCGACTCACCTCTACTTAGGGGTGCACACGGGTCGGTTTGGTCCGGTTCCGGGGTAAAATCGGAACCGAACCGTTCCTAACGGTTCTAGGATTTTCTGAACCGGAACTGAACCGTTAGCACACTAGAACCGAACTAGAATCGGACCGTGAAAACCGGTTCAGTTCCGGATCGGTTCCACGGTTCTGGGTTTTTCAAATATGGACAGGCAAATACCTCCATCTTTCCTCGCTTTCTGTTGAAAAGGAAAACGTCCCTTGGGACATTTTTGAGCACCCTACATGATGGACGGTTCAGATCGCGAAAAAGTATTATGAGTGGGGCCCACTGTCAAAACCCAATCCATGCACGTCCGTCCCTGGACGTTTCTGCATGGTTTGAATATTTTGAAAAAAAAAATAAGTGGGGCCACTTCTGATGGCATTCTCGGAGATCTACTCTGCTCATCCTCTTCGTAGTAACGACTAACGTGTAAGAAGAGGTGGGGACCACGGTTCTACGGTTCGGGTCGGTTCTGCCTGCCCCTAAACCGGAACCAAACCGTATCCAACGGTTCTTGTACTTTTGGAACCGGAACCGGAACCGATGCTGTCCAGAACCGGACCAAACCGAACCGATCCAATGGTTCCGGTCCGATTCCACGGTTCTACCGGTTAAATGTGCACCCCTACCTCTACTTGATCTAAGCTTGACTCGGCTCAATTCGTTAGGCCAAAGTGAGCTAGCGTGTTAAGCTTAAAGGTTGAGCCGAGTTGAGTGGGGTTGAGCTTAACTGAGCTTGGCACAATTCGGCTTGAGTCATCTCGATGTACAGCTCTACTTGCAAGGTTAGTATTGTTGGGTATAGCTCACCAATGATGAGATCCACCAGCCCAATGGCTTGGTTCACCAAACCATGGGCACCATGTATGAAAATTCCATTGACTAGTAGTATCTCATATCGGAAGATCCTAGCCACTAATCTTGGAGCTTTTTTCAGTTGAAGGTGAACCAATCCTCTATGACTCCATCTAACCGTCCATTGGTCGGCCACAAATACAAGGCTCAAGTTGTCACGTCTAGGAGTTTTTTGGATTATGAGCCACAACAGATGGAGGGTCCAGTAATAAACCATGGGCCCCACTAATAGGAACCCGAAAAGAAAGAGCATCCTCTCCAATTCCTCTAGGAAGAAAAAAAGCCACAGAAGGGGTGTGATCAGATCTCCTTGGGTCAGTGAATTAGCCTTTTAGAGAATAGAACCCAAGATCTGTATAAGCCACTAGATTTCCTTTTCCAAAATGGGCCACTGAAAGTCCCATTTGAAGAAGGGGGAATCGGAATATTGTAATAGGAAGAAAAAAGAGGAAACCCTATTAGGATCCACCTTTTTGTTATACACACCCTTTCTTTTCCACTTTTGACATAAAAACAGTACAACTTTGTAGGATTGCAATTACCATGACGAAAAAAGGGTGCAGCTAATAAATGGGTCGGGTGTAAATATCAACTCCCATAAACAAAACAAGTGACTAAAAGTACACAGTAGAGAGAGGGAGAGAGAGGCTCCGACTTGCATTTAGCCACTTGGACAGTCCAATCGCTCGATCTGAAGCGTCTATCAAGTCCAGAACACATTGAATGGACTACCATGCAAAAATCACACTGATAAGATAAGCCAATTCATCCTTGATTTGTTTTTATTATTTATATCCACCCTTTTTTCCGACCCATATAATGAACGGTTACAATTGCCTAAAAAAAGCGACTCTTCAGAACCATAATCAATCCATGATGGTCCAAACAAATAGATAAATCAAATAGTTGATCAGACCTATTACCTTTAAAATAATCTCGACCGTCCATAATAAAGGCTAATGATCAAATTGTTAGGATGGTCAGATTGATGTGATATGTAAATGGTATCCTATGAAACTTGTGTTAGACCCAATGGACAGTCCAGATCAATCGATTGGATAATCTAAAGTGTCCCACTGGAGAATTTCGAAAAAAGAAAAAAGAAAAGAAAAAAAAAGGTGTGAGAGCATGTATGTGGTCTTAATCAACTTAAAACAGATCAAAATTAGAATAAAGTGGGCAAAGTGCTTTTCCAATGCAACTTGCAAAAGAGGGAGCCTCTTTCAATAAAGAAAGTGGGGTATTTTTGTCATTTACCTCACACAAAAGGTTAATAGGAATGATCGTTTTGGCCATGTTGCCTTGAATCCTTTCCTCCTCCCACCCATTTTGGGTGGGCCCCACACTGATACATGGGGTGGGCACTAGTCTTTCATCATTGTTCCTTGCATTGCAATTGCACCAGTCTTACTATACTAACAGAGCTGCTCTGGTCCTTGATCGAGGAGATGTTTAGTATCCTCAGCCGTTGGTTTTGTACCACTGTGGCCTGATTGCTGATCCAGGCTATCCATATGGTGTGCTGCAAGATGGATGGTTCTTGATGACCTTTCGGCCGCAGCCCAACGATCCAACGGTAAAGATCGCCCTATCAAGATGATTTTCCCGGCGCAATCCATCCATGGCCAGATAGGTCAGACCAACATACCAGATCACTCATCTATGGGCCCCACTTATACAATTCAAAACTAAGGCGTATACTCGGGCCGAGGATCAGAGACCTCTTAACAGAGCAGCAACGGTCTAACGCGGATTTAGTGAGGCTGGCGAAACACCGACTTCAGTAAGTCTGTGACGGTGGGGCCCACCTTGGTTATATGTTATATATCCATGCCGTCCATCCGTTTTTAAATATCATTTTTAGTATATGATCCTAAAAATGAATCAGGTCCATTTTTCATGCTGACCACAACACAGAGAGTCTTTGTTTTCCATACATCCAGGTCTTTTTCCTGTGATGTGGTCCACATGAGATTTATATATGCTTCAGTTTTTGGGTCCATGATTTCAAATGATCTATAAAAACGGATGGAAGGCATGGATATACAACACATACATCAAGGTGGGCCCTACATTCACGGCCTCGCCGAGGTAGGTGTTTCCCCGGCCTCACCGAATCCACTCTCGTTCGTAACAGAGCTTTGCTAAGCCACACGCGTGTACAGGTCATCTAATGCACACGCCACCACATAAGGCAGCATGGCAGACAGGTGCAATATCCAAGCCATCCACCTTGTGGAACTCACCGTACAGACGTTACTTCCGAAAGATAAGGTGGTCCACTCAGCAGGTGTGCCATGATAGTAGATATAAATGGACGGCTTAGAAACAATCAGCCAATTTATCGCAACCATACATTTATTCTATTGTGGCCCACCTAAAAAGTGGACCCATCCAATTTTTGGAGTAATATATATAAATAGTGTTACCCTTGTGATGGATGGCTCGGATATTCCACCTGTCTGCCACGCTGGCATATATAGTGGCGTGTGCATTAGCAGACTTGCATACCAAGTTACCAACAGTGAAAGGAAGAAAAAACAAAACACACCCAACAAGCAAATAGAAATTGAATGTTTGTGTATGCCTTTTTGTTCATTAGTGGCATAAACAGCTCAATTAAGAATAACAAATTGCTAATGAAATGATAGTATCATAGCAATGGAACTTACTACTAAGATGGGGTGGTTGTATTGCCACGTGTCGTTCACTCATTCACTCTTAAAAAAAAGCTGGTGGGCCATGATGGAGTAGGTTCCTGACTTTATAAATGATGTATATATGGTTTGTTTCCACCCATGCTGCTCACAGAACCAAAACAACTAGTTAATGGGTTGACAATTCAGTACAAGCACATAAATATATGTGTGGATGTGGCCCATGTGGATGGGATCTGGACCGTCATACCTGGGTTCCGCCATTGATCGACCGTTGATCAAAAAGTTGTATTGATAGGACAATGCTGACGATCCAACCGTTGGATTTCTTTCTTAGTGAACGAGAGCCGTGTATTTGATTGTACATTTGTACACCACCCATCAAACCATACATGCATATATACATATACATCCCTTGCAAGAGAAAGTTAGTTTGGTTTTCTATGCATTTCAAGTGAGAACTTAGGTATCTATTTGGAAAGATGAACTTTTATGAAAGAGACTGCCATGAATGTTCTTGGGACCAAGTTAGAGAGCCTGCCTAAGGCTAAGATAACAATTTCAGTGCAAGATCCAGACCGTTCATCAGGTAGACCCCACTGTTTATGTTTAGCTAGCAAAAAATTAGGCAAGTCTGCTCATCAGGTGGAACTACATTTTTTGTTAAATGTGCAGTTGGTCAATCTTTTTTCGACTTTCATTCTTTCTTATTATTATTATTTTTTTTCTCATACCAGTGGCCGACCTGATGACTGGATGAGTCTCATTTTCGGGTCACAGCACATATACGATGGGACCCAGATGATGAACGGCCTGGATCATATGTGCAGATAAACTTAGAATTAAAATTCCAAGAAAATATATAACAAAACTGTTGAAACGTCCAAACCAAAATGGACGGTTCAGATGCTGCAGTTTCATAGCATTTGAAACAGCCACAAATTTCACATTTTCCACGTGGTGTGGCTGGTGAGTTTCAAAACGTTTGAAACTGCTCTAGTTAATGCAGTTAATGGAGTAAGGGTATTGTAGTCATTTTACAATAGGTGCAAAAGCCTATAAAAGGCATACTATGTATCCGATCAGAGTAAGAGTGCAGCAACATTGAAAAACAAGTAAATAAAAAAAGTGTTTTTTTTAAAAATATATCTTCGTAGTGTGTACGGTTCTAAGGCTTTGTAAAGCCGATAAATTTGGCTTGTATAGCCAACAAACTGGTATCAAAGCAAGACGATCTCGTGGGACCAAGTATAGTTTGAAGGTTCAGAGCGTGTGATCAAGTTGTTGCCACTGCTATATAAAAAAGAAAAAGAAAAAACTGTTGTTGATCCGTAGTGTGAACTAGTGATGGCGTCCTCGATCCAGCCGCAGATTCCAAAGTTATCTAAGGATAACTATGAAAACTGGTGCATCCAGATGAAAGCGCTATTCGGGTCGCAAGATCTATGGGAGATTGTTACGGATGGGTATGTAGAACCCACAACGGCAGAAGAAGCTCTCTACACGGTTGATCAAAGGGCGGTTCTCAAAGATCAAAGAAAGAAGGACAAGAAGGCTCTGTTTCTTGTCTATCAAGGATTGGACGAATCCACCTTTGAAAGAATCGCCAAAGTGACGTCAAGCAAGTAAGCATGGGAGACTCTTAGCACCATTTTCAAAAGAGTTGATCGTGTAAAGAAGGTTCGTCTCCAAACTCTTAGGGCCAAATTCGAGACCACACATATGAAGGAAGGTGATACCATTTCTGATTATTTTTCGGTTGTCATTGTTAACAACTTGAAAAGAAATGGTGAAAAGATCGAAGATATAAGTGTGATTGAAAAAGTATTTCGATCCCACAAACAAATTTGAGTATGTGATTGTGGATATAAAAGAATCAAAGGACTTGGAAAAACTGTCCATTGAAGAACTGATGGGATCATTACAAGTGCATGAGCAACGAATGCAAAAGAATGCGGGTTCAATGCTTGAACATGCCTTAGAGTCTAAGTTGACTCTAAATGAACAAAAGAATGGTCATACACAACGAGGGGGCCGTGGCACTAGCAATCGTGCAAGAGGCAGAGGGCGTGGATATTATCCAAGCCAATCACAAAATCAACAAAGGACTACCAATTTCCGTGGAAGAGGAAATGGTAGAGGTCGTTCCATGCGTGGTCGTGGAAATACAAAAAATATTCAATGTTACAATTGCAACAAGTTTGGCCATTATGCTTAGTAGATCAAGATGAGCATTCTAATTATGCAGAAGCATCAAATCATGAAAAAGAAGACTCAACACTTCTTCTTGCACAAGAAGAAGCATGTGATCAACATGACGTGTGGTATCTTGACTCTGGTGCGAGTAACCACATGTGTGGCAAGAAGGAGTTGTTCGTGGAACTGGCAGAAGATGCTCGTGGCAATGTGAGTCTAGGAGACTCATCAAAAGTTCCTGTGAAAGGTAAAGGAAAAGTTAAAATCTATCAGAAGAATGGTGTGCCGAATTTTATCTCCAATGTGTATTACGTACCAAACATGAAAAGTAACATCCTCAGTATCGGCCAACTTCTTGAGAAGGGGTATGTCATACACATGGAAAACCATTCTCTCTCTATAAGAGATGCACACGAGAGACTTGTGGCTCAAGTCCAAATGGCGAAGAATCGCATGTTTCCGCTCCATATTTACACAAAAGCTGAGAAATGCCTCTATGGACTCGTGAAGAATGATTCATGGAGATGGCATCTTCGCTTTGGGCATCTTCATTTCAGTGGCCTTAGACTCTTATCCTCATCAAGCATGGTGCATGGCTTGCCGACTATTGAAGTTCCAGAACATGTGTGTGAGGCGTGCACACTCGGCAAGCAACAAAGGAACTCCTTTCCAAGTGGAGTATCCCGAAGAGCAAAAGAACCATTGCAGTTGGTTCACACTGACATCTGTGGACCATTGGATCCAATCTCTATTGGAGGTAATAAATATTTTATTACCTTCATTGACGATTTCAGTAGAAAATTGTGGGTGTATGTAATCAAAGAAAAGTCTGCTGCTTTTACTATTTTTAAAAATTTTAAGGCCCTTGTTGAAAAAGAAAGTGGTCTTAAAATCAAAACTCTTAGATCTGACAGAGGTGGAGAGTACACCTCAAATGCCTTTCGAGAGTATTGCAGGGATCAAGGAATCAAGCAACAACACACTGCAGCCTATACGCCACAGCAGAATGGCATTGCAGAACGAAAGAACCGCACCATCCTCGACATGACAAGAACCATGCTCAAAGAGAAAGGCATGCCAAAAAGCTTCTGGGCAGAGGCAGTTGCATGTACTGCCTACTTGCTCAATCGGTGTCCAACCAAGAGTGCAGCATCAGTACAACAAGTAAAAAGCAAGTAAAATTATTTTTTTTCTTCCCTTCTTGTGAGGTGTTTTGAATTATCTCTCAAGGCTTTGTAAAGCCAACAAACTTGTGGTGTGTACTGTTAGAAGGCTTTGTAAAGCCGATAAATTTGGCTTGTATAGCCAACAAAAACGGACAGAACATTTTGATAAGATAATTCTAGTTGAAAGCATCACTTAGATGAAACCTGAAATTAAGTTGAGGTCACAGGTTGGTTTTTTCCCCACATTTCAATAGAATCTCAATGAAGCAACATCACACAGTGTGTGAGATCCAGGCCACTCATCAGGTGGGTCCCACCATGAATGTGGTCTGGCTAAAGAACCAATCAAGTCCATCCACTTGGATACCCACGAGTGAGCGTCGAAGACAGATCGTCGGTGATATCTCCCCACCTGATGAGAGACCAAGACATGTCCACGGTCGGGCCTGCCTTATGTGTGGTTCAAATCTTGCACACGTAGCTGTGAATTGCCTCTTCAATCTCTCATACAAATCACCTGAATAATTCTCTTCAGGTGCGTTTGGTCACACCAAATATCATGAAATGAGTTCATGATCTTTTTGGAGCAAACAAAAAAGCCATTCAGTAAGGTAAAATCACAAGCGGTGTCGATCATGAAAAAGGCAAAGATCTGATTCTCCTTGATGGAAAAGCAAGATCCTGCATTCCCATGAAAAGGTTTCTGATGCAACTGAAAAATAAAAAAGACAGGAGTAGCTTCTTTGTTGGTCCGCACACTAGGAACACAAGACCAAGAAGACTAAGATCATTGAGAAAGATCCGCCATTACCACGTGGATTAGCAAAACCAAAAAGAAACAACAAAAAAAATAATCATAGATTGCGCGAAAAGAATGGAGAAAGAAACATAAGAAAATTAAGTAATCTGACATTGGTCTTTCTCTAATCTAAGTATCACCTTAGTTTATTCAACTAATGAAACTATTTCGGATCAGTCCTTTTCCCAGCATGCCTTCCTTGCGAAGAAAAGCGATGGAGCGGAAGAGAGATTGAAGACTGAGATGCTGGAGTGAGTGGAACGTGAAGTCGGACCCGACTAAGGTTTTGTGGTCAAGCTCAGTCAACTAGGCCATGTTGGGGGTATAAACCTTAAGATGCTGGAAAAGAAGTCTTAAGGAAAGTAAGCAATTGGAAAGCAATAATAGAAATCAATGAGAATGCTGTGTGAGTCAGCCAAGTTGGATTGGGAATCAGATGATTATGCCTCCATGTGTGATTTGAACGATGGTGTTTGTTTTTTGTTTTTCTTTTCTTTTAATTTATTATTTTTATAAAGTCTAATGAACGGCTAGAAAAGTGCTGAAACCAACTCTAAGAATCGCATCATGCCCCACCAACTTTAAAACCAATCCATGTTAATCTGATTAGTGAATCATTAGTCTTTTTCCTGAACTTGGGTTTGTGTGGTATGATGTGACCTGCAAAATTTGGAGAACAAACCAAAATTTGGGAGATGTTTGTTTCATGTGGGATGTTTCTGGTAACAAGGAAATGCAGGATTTCAGACATTGGAATGTAGAAAGAAGATACCCATCTGCTTAAATATCTTCTGCTCTGTATGTTAGAAGTACTAAGTCAGGAAACGGGTCTTGGTGGGGAAAGCTTTCCTGCCCGAAATTACATTTTGTTTGTCTTGGGCAAAATTTGAAATGAAAGTGGAGAACTGATCATGCATTTGTCATTGCATTTCATGTGCCATTGGAAACATATGGTAAGTTCAATCCTAACAAATTGCGATTTCGGGATAATACTGACAGATTCAATCAAATGTGAATTTGGGTATGCTTCCAAACACTACCTTGACATAACGGAATGCAGAATCGGGAAGGATATGCAAGCAAACATCAAAATTCACAAACCAAAACAGATAGAAGTGAGACAGAGTTCCAAAGATTCAAGCCTGTTTGGAATTCAAATATAGTATGATGATGTTCAAATAACTAATATAAACAACTTAATAACAAGCCCATCCACAGCTGCTACTCTCTCTCTCAACGGTCTACTAAAGGAAATAACAGATGAACTGGCCTCCGACGCATACCTCAAGAACAGTACCATCTTCAATCTGGGCATTCTCCATGACTTCGTAACCCCAACTTCTTTTGTTGAATGAGAGATTGTGGAAACCCATGTTTTCGCCGAAAGTTGAAATTTATAGCACAAAATGGAGATACACATAAGATGCGAGACCCATCTTGAAATCTGCCTACAAAGCAAAATGCTCTTTTCAACATCCGCATAGTCCTCTTCAATACTGACATGTTTGATCCAAAAAGAGAACTTGAATTCATGGGAAAACTTCAATATCATGAAGCCTTCATTCTAAAATCTCCCCTTCTTGATCTCCAAGTAGAAGAGTTTGGAATTCAAGCAAGATCAAATTTCATTCCCCTCTCAGAAGTCTGGAAACTATGAAGTACGAACTACTTGAGTCCCCGTCGGCATATTCACATAAAAAGACAAGGACAAAAGCAAAGATAGAGCATCAATCAACCTAAAAGAACGGACTCTATTCGACATTTCTGATCCATCTAAGAATTCAAACCACTGTCCCATTATCCATGAGGGTGGTGGTGTGAAGATTGCAGCTGAAATACCATGTTCTGGGGCCCAGATTGAGGGTCTTGAAGGAGGCTTCTGTGGAAGCTTTGTGTCTGCAATTTCATTTCATGGGGAGTTATCCCATAATGATGCGGCAAGAAAAAATTCCCGCATGCTGGAGATGCTGTTGGGCTGAAAACAGTCGCCCCTTTGTTGGGTGGATTTGAATCGAATAATACTGAGAACTGATCTGGTGTCTTAGTCGTGCCAGTCGAGCCATGTGGTACAGAAAGAGCAGGAGATTGAGATGGCGAAGGAGGTCTATTGTCCGTGAGACTGGTGGTCGTGATGTCGTGGATGCTTGATCTCCTCTTATCTTTGCCTCCCGAACACTGCCGGATGAAGAACTTCTGAGCATGGCTGGCCACCTGAGTTGGGGTCTTCGTGATCACGAAATTCCGAGAGATGTTTCTCCAATCCCCTTTCCCGTACTTCTGAAGACCCCGCAAAAACTGCCTGCAAACCAATTGCCAGAAATTCATGTCACTAAACAGTAGTGAAGTCCTGATGTGGGTTACAAGCAATTCTAATAAAGGTTTGATATCAATATCAGGAACCATTACTGCAATCCAAGCTATACAATTGCAAAACAACCAGTAGCAGCTAATATATGAAAATTCATATCATATCATATCAAGAAAAACACTTTGCAAATGAAGCTCAACATCCACTCAATTGCTTACTTTAGTCTGCGTTTGGACGTCCCAAAAAATTGTGCAGATAGGATGTTTTTCTGCATAACAGATATTAAGCTGGGGCTGAAAAGGAGGAAAATTTGGATCCCAATTACTGCACTTCTGAAAATTGCAGCAGCCACATTGCATGGTGGAACAGATGGAACGGATTATCATCTAATCCACTGAAATATCTGCCTCGCTAGCGATTTGGGGTACATCCAAACGCATCTATATGGCCAGTAAACATCAGAAATTGACTAGATCAAATAATCCATAAATCCAATTGTGCTCCCAAATACCAAACATCTTCCAACAGCACCGAAATTTGGGAAAAAAGAATATATTGGAATTCATGCCGTTAGCTTTTTATAATATCATAATTCAACAACCACAAGGAAAATTTTGTCAAATTCCAATCAATATCATGATTTTCACAATTCGTTTTCTATTGCAAAGCTGTGATCAAACCTGCAATCTTGAAATTGCACCACCAGAAATTGCAATGAAAACTTCATTCTCTTTTCACAAAACAAGCAACTAACAGAGTCTTTAGCTTGGAAAAAGAATACCTGTGCTCTTCTTCTGTCCATGGAACTCCCTTCTTCCTTTCCTGGTCAGGCCGGCCTGCCGACCTCTTCGCACCTGCAGCATACTGCGGTTTCAATCCGTCGAATCCTCGGTTATTCACCCATTCCAACGTAAAGGAAGATGTATAACCTGGGATCGGGATCAATCCAGCTTCGATAACGCTAACATCGTCTACCAAATCCTTGTAATGCTTCTTGACTTCGTGCACGGTCTTGCCCGGGATCCTGGCGGTGATCTTCTGCCACCGATCATGCGTCTCTTTGTCAAAGATTGCAAGAGCTTCTTCGAACAGCTTGTTTTCTTCGGAGGTCCAATTCGCGCAGCTGCTGTTGCTCTCATCAATGAACCAATTGGAGTAAGGAAGGTACGAAGTCGGCGACAGAAATTCCATACCCAACTTCATGATTTCAAAATCAGAAGCCATTCCCCGCCCGTAGGAATTCAGGAACATATCTAGATTCATAGGAGTTTGGAAATTTGAATTCCGATCGGACTAGCTGGCGATTTCGGATTGGGAAAGGAAGGTAAAAACAGGGAAAGCCCAGATAAGAAATGCAGAGATTTGGGTGGTTTTTACAAGGGAGAAACGAGAATAAAATCAAGGAGCATTTGCAGAGAATCCGAATACCCCTTTTGTATGAGCATCAGCTGAGGAATCTAGAAAAGACCCACCTTTGAAAACCATCAAAATGATAAAAATAAAAAAGAAAAAGAAAGATCTGGCCGCTCAAACAGAAAATCTACAACCACCCATCAGATTTTCCATAAATCAGAAAAAGGGGGAGAAAATTCAAAGACCCAGATGAGAATTTTAGGAATAGAAGATAAACAGATATTCGAATTTGAAGAAATGAAGCTCCTTGTGAAAGTTCAAGGCCTAAAACCTCTATAAAACCCGAGAGACTGAAAACCCACAAACAAAATCAATCAAGAAAGGCAAAAAGGCAGAAACCCAACTGAGAAAACTTGAGAAAGAAAGAGAATCTGAAAGAAAGGAGGAGAAAAGGCAGTAAAGAATCGATCTTTCTCTTTGAGTCTTGAGAGAGAGAGAGAGATGTGAAGAGATGAATCCAAATACCCTTCTCTTCCTTCTCTCCCTTTGGATATTTACAGAGAGAGATGAAAGGTGGTGGGCGGTGATTGGGTGTCTGTGGAGTTTTGTAGCCACTGCAACAGAAGGAACAGCTCTTCAGGGATGATACAGTACATCCAGAAGCACTGGAATATGGTACATCCATATCTTAAAATCAAATATCATAGTATTAATGTATCAATCAGATCCGTCTATCTGGTGGAAAATATATTATATGCTCTATATATAAAAAATCATAGACATTAGATAAATACTGTCCATTGAATTGGTTCACTTTCTATAACTAAATTATGACCGTTACCTTAATTTTCGGTACGTCTTTTTTGAAGGCCGCTGATCAGATGGCTACGATCATACGATGAGTGTTTATTTTTTAACATTTTCCATCCTCAGAATGGTAACCAAATGATATGACTGTGTATTGTGGGTAGATGGCCCACTCATGCATCGCCTCTTCCTCATTCTACCGTAAATCTCCACTATTATTACAAAAAGAAAAACCTAAATCTCGAAAAAAAATAGATTTATTGAATCCGATAACTCTTTTATGACGTGGATTGCCAGCACCGGAAAGTTCCGGTTGCGATGATTTTAGGAATCCACTCTTTCGATACGTATTGATAGATCGTGGTAAGGACCTGAGCAAAATAAAAAAATAAAAATTTGACATACGTTCAGATTGAACGTTAACCGATGAAAGATCCGCGAGGCCATGGAAGTTTTGGATCAGTCTAATAATTTTCCATTAGCAATTTTCCTACCTACTTTTTCTTGTCATGGGACTACCTGAGTTTTGGATCTATCTCATTTTTAAGATCATGTCCTAATATCATTTGGAAAAATGAATGAACCAGATTTCTCACAAACATCACGTTGGCCCACCTAGCTTTTGAGACCAAGAACTTCATGTGTGGGAGGAATTTCATGTGCCCCAACATGATATTTGTGAGAAATCCATTCTCTCCCCTCGTTTTTCCATATCATATTAAGACATTATCTCAAAAATAAAGCAGATTTAAACTTGATTTTTGCCACACAATAAGAAACAGTAGATATTAAATGTCCACAATTGTAAAGAATGATTGAGACTTTATTACATAAAATACATCTTTATTTATGCCTAATATCCACAATAAGTGGTCATTTGACATTTTTGGCCCCACCATTAGCCCTTGACAGCATTAGTTTTTTTTTTTTTTTTTGCTGAGTACTTATACCTACACACTTACACACTCACACCACATAGTGAAATTTCACCACAATGGGTATTAGAATCTATGATAATTTGTAAAAATTCTATCGAGTCTAGGACATTATTATTATTATTATTATTATTATTATTACACACGCACACACACCCCACACACTTACACTAGTGGAATTTCACCACCTATGGGTACTCGAACCCTTGACTGGGAGTTGAAACTCTTGAGAGTTAACCACCCGAGCAAGAGTAAGGACCCCTTGGACAATATTATTTAAGCTTAAGGTAAATCCATCATAAGATATAGTCCATTGGCAAGGAAAGATTGGGATTTTACTATACAGGAATGGTTTGGCTTCAACACTCTTCATTCACTTTTTCCAATGGGGTGAGCCATGCCCACGTCTCTTCCCAACATGTGGCCTAAAAAATGAGAGACGATTCAACGTTACTTGGGATCCACATGTTGTGCATGCAAGATGCACCATTCATTCGGTGAGGACCATTATTTGAACGGTAAAAATCAGGCCATCTAAAAACTCCCGTGGACTGAGCTAATGGGAATGAAGTATTTTAAGCTAACCCTAATTTTTATATATAAAAAAAGAAGTATTTGCTTCCAAAACTACTAAGCTGACATGGTGCAGCCTATAGAGTCTGTTATCAGGATAATTTTTGTTCTTCTCTTCGTCCTAGTGAACTAGGCCTGTCTAAAGGGTTTGATGAAAATACACCACATGTTGCCCACACACAAATGCAGGGTTGGCATCCCATTCCAACTGTTCCATGTGGTGTGGCCCATCTAAGTTGTACATATGTAGCTGATTTTTGACCTAAGAGATCTGATATCAAGTATAAAACCTTACTTGCCAAGCGAATTTAAACTTAAAACATGGTGGGACCCACAAACAGGTGTTGCAAAGGACACATCTCTCTCTCTCTCTCTCTCTCTCTCTCTCTCTCATCCTCTAAAATTTCTCTCCTTCTATTGCCTCCTTGCTTAATATGTACCTTAGTTATATGTAACGTAAGTAGTTTTTGAACATTTGTCTCCCCACAATTACTTTTGAAGGGTGGATAGCTTTAAATATTAAATTATTATTTTTAAATGATGAGTATTTTGGAAACTTAAAAATATGGTCACCGTCAGTTGTAAAATTTAGATATCATCCAAAATAAGCCTCCAACAACTTAGATTTTATCTATATCTTTTTTATGTCATTTAATGGGAGTAGCCTGCTCAAACTTCTTCTCTATGTAGCGGGGACATTGTACATGCTGTTGGTTGGCGCGGAAGGTGAGCCCTCAAGATTTGACGGTCTACACGAAGTTTGGAACCCTCACAAAGCAGAAGAACGGTACTCCAACGGCCTGCCTATCTACTACTGGAGCAGATGGAAGTATTCACACCTCTGATCCTACGGTATATAGTGACCCCGGATTGCGATCTATGAATCAGATCGTCCCAAGGATAAGCAAAAATAGATAGACTATAATGCACTATATTTCTCTTTGTATACTCTCGGTGTTTCGTATGATTCAATGCGTTACATGAGAGAAGCGCATTCCTTTTTATA
Organism: Magnolia officinalis; assembly: GCA_021015155.1. NCBI lineage: Eukaryota > Viridiplantae > Streptophyta > Magnoliopsida > Magnoliales > Magnoliaceae > Magnolia > Magnolia officinalis. The sequence continues at coordinate 93,930,235 of JAJHSJ010000006.1, read as the reverse complement.
ACAGAGGAAGGAGAGTTTGGGTGGCATTGGGATAAGGCCTCATAATCCGATCAAATCCCTATCTTCAATTAAAAATCAAATTCATATTTGAATTTGAAATTTAATTGAAAGGAATAAACTGGAGAATACATGGGACGTACCCACTAGTGATTGCTCACAAGTGGGCTCCACTGGTCTACGTCCAACATCTCCTACTCAATTACATTGTGGGATAGACACATAAATCTGTCCAACTAACTTGCCTTATAACAATCAAATACCAAATATCGCGAACAAAAGAATCAGAGGCGTGGGACCAGCTGGATCACTATAATCTTCTCACAGGTGCTTAAGTACTAAGTGACTACCTAACTAGTACTCAATAACTCAAGCTTTGCAATGCCTGTCCTAGTCCGCATGACCACACCGGATGGAGTTAACTCTTGATCTGGAGTACTCGGCCAACATACGCACTTATCCAACTTATCGAGTTATTCTGAAAACTTAATTTTTCACAAACATTGATTAAAATTAATTTAAAGCAAACTGATATATATATGCTTTTAAAGAAAAATACGGTTTGTAAAAGTCTAATAAAAAATAACTCGATATTGCCGGTGGATAAGTCTTCAAGTGCGTATTTATAATTCTAAAAACTTGGTGTAGTTGTCACGGGATCTTCCCTACGCAGATGTGTAATTTGAATTAATCAAGTCGCTTTCCTAGTGTAACTGAGTTTGGCCAATCAAGGACCTTTCGTCATAGTACACTAAAGTAGCGATACTCAATCTCATCCTCATATACACAAGAGGAGGGTAGCTAAGGAGACAAAGAGTCACTTACGGGATTGGCTACTCGCACGTTGCAGTGATTAGATCGAATCAAAGCAATCTGTAGGTAAAAGGTCCCAGCACGTGCAACGGGTAAAAAGGTCTCCTCGTAATCAATGCCTTCTTGTTGTGTAAAACCTTTAACAACTAATCGTGCTTTATACTTGTCCACTGTACCATCTGCCTTTCTTTTGATCTTAAGTACCTATTTATTACCTATCGCTTTGCGATTGGAAGGCAGATCAACAAGTTCCCAGACTTTATTCTTTTCCATAGAAGCGATCTCTTCGTCTATAACATTCACACAATCGGCCGAGTTAGAAGATAATAATGTATCCTGATACGAATCAGGTTTATCATCATCAACCGCGACGCAAGAGAATGTTTGCCCTTCAATATCGAAGTATCTTCGGGGAATCAATCCTCTTTCAGTACGACGTAACTCAGGAGCCTGCTGAGATGTCCTCCCACTGTCCTGACGAACTATATGAGTATCATTGTCTTGTAAAGAAGAACTCCCATTCTCCTGAGATAAATCGGGTATTTCAAAAAATTCTAATGGAATATTTTGCTTCATTCGGCTTGGGTATCTATCTTTAACGAAGGTCACATCTCGGGATTCTATCTCAATCCATCGTCCATGCTCCTCATAAACAAGAACATATCCCTTTGAATGCATATGGTACCTTATGAACACGCATTCAATTGTTTTACTATCAAGTTTACCTCTATGAGGAGTAAGTAGCAAAACATATCCCAAAGATCCCCAAGGGCGTAGGTTGGCTAGAGAAGGAATCCTCTCAGACCACATCTCATATGGAGTCTTATGAATGGATTTGGATGAGACTCTATTAAGGACGTAGACGACTGTTAACAGTGCGCCTCCCCAGAATGTGGTAGAGAGATTGACTTGTGCCATCATCGATCTAACCATGTTGTCCTATTCCTTCTCTCTGTAACACCATTTTGTTGTGGAGTGTAAGTCATTGTATACTGCCGGACAACACCAACGTTTTCACAATATAATTTAAACGTTTCAGATGTATATTCGCCACCTCTATTAGATCGAAGGATTTTAATCTTTTTCTCAAGTTGATTTTTCATCTCATCTTTATATTTAAGAAAATAATCAAAAGTCTCAGATTTGTGTGAGATGAGATACACATATCCATAGCGCGAGTAATCGTCAATGAAAGTGACAAAGTATTGACATCCATTTCTAGCATGTACATTAAAGAGTCCACAGATATCTGAATAGATTATCTCTAGTGTGCCCTTAGACCTATCCGCTTTGGGAAATGGTTTCTTCGATGTCTTCCCGGACACACATTGTTCACATAATGACAAATCAACTTTGGATAAGGAGTCTAACAGGCCAGAACGTACTAGTCTTGTCATACGATCCTTTTCGATGTGACCTAACCTCGCGTGCCATTTTTGAGATTCAGATACTACAGTTTCATTCGACATAACAGATAAAGCAAAATGTGCATTATCAATATCTACGTTCAGAATAAATATATCTGAAATTAAATTTCTCCATGCAAAGATGAGGTTATTTGGTCTCAAAGAAACTCTTGTCCCGAAAAATCAAATATCAAAACCATCAAATAATAACCTAGAAATAGAAATTAAATTCTGACGCATCCCCAGTGCATAAAGGGTATCACGGAGGATTATTGTTCGCCCTATGCGCGTACGAAGGTGGAGAACGTCAATCCCTTGTACGTCTTCAACAACGTTATTGCCCATGTACAGCTTGTAATTTTCCTTGGCTACAGGCCGAAATTCCTCGAGTCCTCGACGACTGCTTGTCACGTGTTTTGTTACGCCTGAATCCAAAATCCACTCGTTAGATATGATATCAGCGGAAAGGATTTCATAACAAACGCCTACATACAAAGTATCTAGTGACTGAGAAAATACCGTCTTTTTATGGGCGCACTGTCGAGCATAATGACCTGAATTTTCACAGACGAAGCAGACTATGTTTGTCTTTTTCTGTTTATTCTTTCAATTCCCCTTCTTGAGATTTGGAGGAGGTGTTGTGGTCTTCTATTATTGATTATTCTTCTTCGCCTTCTTGCGAGCTTTGAACCGTTTATTGTTAGCTTTCTGCTTATAGGTCTTTGCTACAAAGGCCTTGGCCGAACCTGACTGAATTACTTTCGTTTCAACCTCACGTACCAAGTGGCCACAAAAGTCTCTGACCGTAGTGATAGAATCAGTATGGTTCAGAATTCTTTTGATTTGGGGCCAAGATTCAGGCAAGGAACGGTGCATGACTATAATCTTCTGATTTTTAGTCAATTTACACCCAACATTCCTAAAGGCACCTATCATTTGCTCCATCTTACGAATATGATCTTTGATGGGGCAGCCGATAGGCATCCTATACTCCTGAAATTCTAATTTCATTGCCCTAACTCTCGCATATGACTTTTGCGCTTAGGCATCTGTCAGTGCTTCCCAGATTCCCTTAGCGGTTTCATGCACTTCATACGTAGGTATGAGTTCTTTGTGCATAGTGCCAAGAAGGACATTACGGGCTGAACGATTTTGTTTTCGTCACTTATTATAGCGAGTCATCGCAACAATATGTTCTTGTAAATTCCCATTTTCAGCCAAGATGGGTTCCTCTTGAACTACATCGAGTGTGTGAGATATGTCGTCCTCTTCCAGAAGGTATCGCACCGCGCGGGACCAGTCTTCGTAGTTGTTGCCGTTGAAATGTTGTTCTTTCAGCTGTTCAGCGATTAACGCTTTGGTGGCCATCTCTACATTGTATGAATATCACTACTTAGCTAAGATCTTAGGTATTGACTCTAATCATCAGCATTTCTACGTGTTATACAAATTTTCAGAGTATAAAAGTAGTCAACACATCTTAATAAGATCTGAAAGTCCACATACTCGAATGAGCGGTGTAGAACCATCAAGTTCTCTATTTAAGATGAAATTGGTACTTTTATAAAATTATAATTGTATAACATGCAACCTTCCATTACATGGTTGCATGCACCATTTGGTGGAGGAGAATAAACTCCCACTCAGATTATGCACAATCTTTATTTTAAGGAGCATGTAAGCACTAAGTTTTGTAATTTCTAATGAAAAATGTAGGGGGCTTAGATCTAAACACATCAAGCCAAATATTTTCATACATATAAACATCATCATCAGAAAGAAAAATAAAATGTTAAGAATGTAGAGAGTTCAATTTTCACTAGTGATCATGACCATTAGAGATAGATTCGATCATCACCGTTAATGATAATTGTTGATGTTGGATCATTTCATCATTGTTGATGATGGATCCTTTCATCAACATTGATCATCATGGCTGATGATCGTGTCAATCAATAATGATCTCTTGATCAACAGTGAATATTATGATATAAAGGAAATCGTAATCACACGCATGCATATGTACATGTATATAAGTAATATGCCAATCCCATGGCCCATCATATCACAAGCATATATGTATCTATTGCACACAGGACTTCACTTGTGCATCATCATCACTAGATGAGCGGCCCATTTCCATGTACATCAGCCAAATATAACATATCGGTCCAATGTTAAAATACATATTGATGGTCAGATTCACAACCATCCTTCAGGACCATTTTTACATGTGGGCCAAGATGAGATGACACTTAATCTGATTTTTACGGATGCCAAGAAGGAACAAAAGATTAATGTTAGGAAGATCCTAGCCATTGGATATAGAGTACATTCTTTACTTGAATGTGACTTTTATTTCATGGTCCATCCGTTGTGGGGCCATCATACCAAAGGTTAGGATGCCTGAATCGTCATTCCCACTTGTCCAGAATGAAAAATAGGTGCACCGTGTAACATCTCTTGCTGTGGGAAGAGATCCAACACCGTTGCTGTTCTTACATTATGTTATCATGATGATCTAACTGTGCATCATGTGGGCTCTACCATTGCTTGGGCATTGACTAAAATTTTCATCTATCATTGTAGTTGAAAAACGGTTCAGGCCCCATATACACGTGATGCATATCATCCAACATCTCTCTTTTAGTTTGTGTGATGCATATCAACCAACATGATTACATATGTGTACACACGTGTGCAATGGTTGTATGGTGAGATGTTTCCCAGTACAACATACTCATCAGGAAAGCTTACACGAGTATATGGGGAGACGTCTCCCTGTACAACACGTATATATGGAGAGATGTCTCCTAGTACAACACGTGTAACACCGTTGAGAGATATGTCACAAGTACAACACGTGTACACACATACAACACGTGTACAACACATGTACATGTACATTAGCCATGTACAACACGTGTAACACTGTTGAGAGCACGTTTATATGTGTACAATTTATGTTGAGAAAGCATCATTCCCTGCTGATGTACACACATGATGTACATGTATGATGTACAACAACAACAACATGTTGATATTATGTACAACAACAACATGATGTATAACAACAACATGATGTATACACATGATCAGATTGCGTACGTATTTCAATACAACATGATACAACATGATGTGACATGCATGATACATGTTGTAGTTGAATACAACAACAACATGTGTACATGCATGATGTACTTGGCTAATGTCAATACACACATGTGAATATACATGTGTACAAAACACGTGTGCAGCCAACATCTGGTACAAAACACGTGTACAACAAGCATCTGATACACGTGTACAGCAAGCATGTGTACAAATACGTGTACAACAACTATTGGTGGATATTATGTACATACATGGGGTACCACATGTGGATCATTCCATAAACCAATAAGACAATATACTTTAGGTGTATGGAATATTCAAAATCTACATGATCACCTTGGTTCCTTATAATTAGGGTTTCATGCTCGTGGCATACATGTATACAAAATCATAATATAAACCATCGTACACTTGATTCCAATTAAAAAAAAAGAGAGGATGAACTACTTACCTTTTTAGATGAATATAATCGGAGATCCGCCGTTAAATAGCTCTGATACCACTATTGGTTGGCGCGGAAGGTGAGCCCTCAAGATCTGACGGTCTACACGAAGTTTGGAACCCTCACAAAGCAGAAGAACGGTGCTCCAACGGCCTGCCTATCTATTACTGGAGCAGATGAAACTATTCACACCTCTGATCCTCTGGTATATAGTGGCCCCAGATTGCGATCTATGGATCAGATCGTCCTAAGGACAAGCCAAAATAGACAGACTATAATGCACTCTATTTCTCTCTGTATACTCTCGGTGTTTCGAATGATTCAATGCGTTACATGAGAGAAGCACATTCCTTTTTATAATAGAGGAAGGAGAGTTTGCGTGGGATTGGGATAAGGCTTCATAATCTGATCAAATCCCTATTTTCAATTAAAAATCAAATTCATATTTGAATTTGAAACTTAATTGAAAGGAATAGACCAGAGAATACATGGGACGTACCCACTAGTGATTGCTCACAAGTGGGTCCCACTGGTCTACGTCCAACACATGCAACAAAGGCTACGTGGGGCCACTACGATTTCAGTCATACAATAGTTATACATAATGATATTAGGAAAACATAAAAAGTATGTAATTTAAGTGGGCTAAGTCACACGGAAATATAGAGATGACTGCCATCGTTAAAACCATGAGTATCCTAATCTTTTTCAGCATGTAGATTGCACATTTTCAATAATTTCTCCTCTTTTTCCCTCCCCCTTTTTATTTCTCCCCCTTTCTCTAATCATTTGCTTTGTATGCATGTGCATTTCTGTTGGTGGACATTTATTGTAGAAATTGGACCATTGAATAATTTTCCATTATATGTTAACAATGCATCCAATAAGAATAATAGCTTAGCAAGGTTATTATTTGAATGATTTAACTTGGAAGTACAACTATGTGAAGCCTATAACTGGAATGTGCATATATGCACATGAATGCAAGTTTCCCGCAAATGAAATGTAGTAGCACGTGACTGTGCAATCACGCCCGAAGTAGTCCATTTATATGAAGTCCATTACCAAAATTCAGTCTTTTAAAGCCTTGGAGCCATCAATAACTGGGTCATCAATTTGAATGGTTTGGATTGTCGTGCAACTATGCCACGTGTAGCGTAGAGAGACACTGACTTTTTTAAAATGTTGATGAACTATGAGAGAAATATAGAGGCCTTGGGAGTTGGGACTCACCTAGTGAGTTGCCAAGTGCACAATGATAAAGCCATTGGTGAGGAGAAGAGGCCAATTACGGCTAGGGCTGGGCATCGGTTCGAGTTGGATCGGATTGGGTCCAACCCGGACTGATCCGAAATATCATTGGCCTGACTCGAACCCGATCCGATCCGGTATCGAGTCCGGGTTGCCTGCTCGGACCGACCCAAAAACTCAATGGACTGATCCAATCCGAGTCCAACTCGGTCAAGAAAACCGAGTCGGATCGGATTGGTCACGATTCGGATCGCTAAAAATTTTAGAATAGTTAATTTTTTTTAAAAAAATAGTAAAAAATACTTAAAAACAAATAAATATTACTTAATATATCCGAATCGGATCGGATCGGATCTGTCCAAATCGGATCTAATCGGATCGGATTCCGGATCAGGTCGGGTCAGGTCAGGTCCAACCCGAACTCGATCCAAAAGGAATTCGAATTTGGATGGATCTACCCAATCTGCACCAATCTAGCCCGTCAGATCGGTTCAAATCGGGCCGGATCGAGTCGGATCCACCGAATTGGACCCAATTTGTCCAGCTCTAATATTTACGGCACCATGCACATATGTGCTAAATCTCAACCATTCATCTGGCATGGATCAAGGGAGTTGTTTGTCTATGTTGAATATAGTCCATTGATGATTTTCTTTCTAACCGTTCATGTTTTTCGTATGATTGTAACCAACATTATGATAGGATGGACGTTTATTCAGGAGATGCAACATGTATATGATGGGACCCACTTTCAAGTTTGATGAATCATGTTGCTTATACATGGCACTCAAATGACACCATTTGGACCATCCAAATTATAGTGAACATGGTCGATGGAGCATATCGAGAAAATCAAAGCTGATGTTGCAATCCTTATTGTCCAATTTGTGGCCATCAAATGAATGGTTAAGGATAAGATCTGATTGGTCCAAATGAAACAATAAAAGCACATCGTTATTGCATTTGTCATGATGATTTATGAGTGATGTAAGGAAAGTACATGGACCTTCAATCCAATTTTCACCTTATAAAGTTCAAATATATGGTTATGAATAATCTAAAAAACTTTTAAAAAATAAAGTTTAAATTAGATATGCATATAGTCCCCTCACACTACGGTTCATACGAGAGCAGCATTTCTCCCCCATGAGGATGCGTTGTATATCCACGTTGACCGTTCATTTTTCCAACTAATTTTTTGATGGTCCCTAATCTTAAAAAGAATATTCAAATCCCAATTACATTAGACCAAGATAAACATTAGTAATTGAATGCCGACCATTAAAAACTTCCTAAGGCCCACCACGATGTACAGGAAGCGGATTGGCGGGTGTTCTTCATACCAGCTATGTATCCACATCAGCAAGTTATGTGGTTCTGATCATGTGGTATCAGTTATATCCAAACCATTCATCCATTTGACGAGCTTGTCTTAAGTCTTGAGACGAAAAATAAGATAGATCTAACTATCAAGTAGATCACACTGCAAAAATCAGTGGGTTATTGAACATCTACCACTGAAACCCTTTTATAAGATTTGTTTTTCCTCTTTAATCAAGTCTTTGTAATCTTATCAATAGATTGGATGAAAAATAAATATTACTGTATGCCTACCAAGTATTTAAATGTGAAAGTCATTATCTCCGCTACTATTTTTAGTGCGGCATAGGTGATCTTTGGATATAATTCATTTTTAAAATAATGCTATGAAATGATCTCTAAAAATATAGATGAACCGGCGAATATAATAAATACATCACTGTATAGCCCACGTAACTTTGATCTCCTTTGAACCGTTCGTACAACCAACACGTACCTACAGCAGCTATATAGCTGGTGTTTGGTACACCAGCTAATCCGCTTCCCGATGTACACGTTTTATGAAAGACATTAATCATTTTATGGTATGAACCCAAGAATAGAGTTGACCGAATAACATTAAAAATGATACCCACCTTCGAAATCTTCATATGTTAAGGTGTTTATTTGTCATCCAACATGTTGATAAGGTCATGCAAATCTAATAGAAGGAAAACACAAATATCAGCTTGATTCTAAACTTCTAACGCTCTTAAGAAGTTTTTAATGGTAAGTGTTCAATCCCTATTGTGTGGTCAACTAGAGCATTGAATATTCTTCATTTTTGGGATAAAATACTAAAATGATATGTTAAAATGACTGGACGGCGTGGATAAAAGCCATACATCACGGTAGGCCCAACACAGCCAATCGTCCAAGCGGAGAAAGGTAGCAAGTAGCAACTGCTTCCCATATAAGAGTGCTTTCTAAGGAGAACTTTTTCATCGATAATACCAAATCTTTTCTTTGGTTTTTGAGATTCTTTTTTCCATCTTTGCAAATTCGGTGGCTATTTTTAATAAGAAAACGAGTGGTCTTTCTTGAGGCAATAGTGATTAGATGAACGGACCTGATTTTAGGTCCCCATATACTCGCAGAGGCAGCACGGGATTATAACTCCAAAGCCAAGGAGTTGTTATGCCTACACAGCACGTGTGGCACATGTCAACGGCCATCTAGACCGTTCATTCATAACATGGACTATTGCCTGAAGGATTACAATGATGGGACAATTCTGGCCACGTGAAAAATGGTGTACAAAAATCATTGGCTGGATTTTTGTAAAATTGTAACCCTTTTTTTCAAATGGTTAGGATTTTAAGATGATTGTGATTTTTGGTCCATTGACCATTCATGGCTGACCCTGATGAAGGTATGGTTCCGACCATCACACACGCATGCCATATATACAGTGCAGAAGTAGAAGCACGAGAACTCCGTGCTTCCAGGTGCACCGGATCGCCTGCAGTGACGCTCTGTGGGGCCCACCGCGATGTATATACTATATCCACGCCGTCCAACCTGTTTATAAGTTCGGATGAAGGTAAAACGCAAATATCAGCTTGATATAAAACTCACGTGACCTCAAAAATATTTTTAATGATGGACCCTTGTTTCTTACTATTTCTTGTAGTGTGGTTCACTTAAATGTTAGATCTAGCTCGTTTTAGGGCTCAAGGCCTAAAATAAGCTGTGAAACAATGACAAACGGTAATCAGGTGAGCCACATGCGTTCGAAAAAGTAAGGACAACGGTCTGCATTGATATGGACATGTCTTGTATGATTATCGTACGTTTTGGTCTGATTTTCATGAAATTAAGCTTTTGGTATGGATCCTATCTTATGAACGGCCTGGATCGCCGCCTACTAATCAAATTCACACGTGGCCGTGGGGGGACATGGTATTCAAGATTCTATTCTTTCTACTGGCCGTTCGATCTGGGGTCGTAGTTCATGATCAAAACCGTTTATATAATGGCGTAATCTTGGACGGCGATATCCAAAAACTAAAAGCTCTTAAATTGGAATATTTCAACCGTTGGATCATTTGGCTCTTTTCGTGGGAACATGGTAAGAGTTCTTTTTAGTATTCCTCATCTACAGCGAGGCCCATCACATAAACGGTTTGGGCCATTGAAAGGACCCGGATCCAACGGCTGACGTCTCTACGTACGTGCTGCAATAGGTTAGGATGTATTCTATCAACGAGCGCGGCTTCGGTGGATCCCCGGATCCACTGAAGGTGGGTGGATCCTTGACTGTGGGTCCACCATTATGTATGTTCTCTATATCCACGCCTGTCTCCGTTTTGACAGCTGATTTTGGGGCATGATCCCGCTCATGAAACAGATCCAAATCTTAGGTGGACCATACCACAGGAAGAGTGGTGATTGAATACCCACCATTAAAATTTTCTTGGGGTCCACTAGAATGTTTTTTTTTTCCATCCAACCTGTTGATAAGGTCACAAAGACCTGGATGAAGGGACCAAAAAAATATCAGCTTGATCCAAAACTTTTTTGGCCCACAATAAATTCTGAATGGTCATTCAGAACACTTTCTTGTGGTGTGGTCCACATAATATTTGGATATGCTTTAATTTTACTATCTTCACAAAAATAAGCTTTCAAAACAGATGGACGGAGTGGATGTAAGGCACAAAGATCACGGTGGGCCCCACAGTCAGGGATCTACGGAAGCTGCACGTCTATCAGCCTCTCTCTCGAGTCTCCACCGTAAGAGGGAAATCTCCGGACGGGAATTTCCCACCACAGCTGTTTTCTGTCATGATGTGTGGGAGACATCTGTGCATCATAAGTGCAATCTGATCTAAAAAATCAGACAGATCCAAAACTCAAGTGGGCCACACAGAGGATACGGTTGGGACGGGACACCGACCGATGAAACTTTCTGGACCCACCGTGAAATTCATATGCCATCCAACCCATTCATTAAGTGAGGCCCACCAGGATGAAAAGAACAAAACAAATATCATCCTGACCCAAAACTTCAACCTGTCTCAAGAAAGCTTCAATAGTAGGCATCCCCATTCCAATTATTTCCTACAGTGTGGCCCACTTAAAAATCCGATCGACCTGATTTTTTGGTTCAGTGCCTAATACAATGTACAAAAAATGATGAACGGAGTGGATTAAACACAAAGATCACGGTGGGCCTCGCGTAACTTCTTGTTGTAGGTGCTCCCTCCGACCAATGTTGAACGAAATTGGCGAAGCTGGAGGAGAGATGAGTCCAACGCCACAAAAAAAGGGGTCCCCATCAGATGTGACCAACTGCTGGCTGCTGTTGTCCGTTCTACATTTCTTGCATTGGGAGACTACACATCCTAGAACTTCCCACTCCTACCGTGAATCATTTGAGGCATCTTCACCAAGGCTACTTTCGTCATTTTACTCCAAGGGCATCTTGGTCAGGTTTTAAGACTCGGCCGAGTCGACTCGTTGGAGTCAACTCGGATCAACTCGATCCAGAACCTCGATTTTTGTGACCCAAATGGTAATTTTGTGCGTGGACCCACCATGGTGTGTGTATACAATATTGTAGACGATTCATTAGGTGGGCTTCACCATGATGAACAAAAAATCAGCTTGGTACAAACCTCAGGCAGGCTACACCATACAAGCTTTTTCCTGTGGTGTGGCCCACTTGAATTTTTGGTTGAGGTGATTTATGGGCTGTGTAACGAAGATGAGAAGGCTCATCTGGTGGACCGAGTGGATGTCACAGCCACAGCATTATAAACCCCCCCAGAGCTTGTGTGGTTTAATTGCTGCATACATAAGGTGTTGTCAATGATTCCCGTTCCACATATATTGAGTGGGCCACACACATTTTCGAGTAGACCATAAACTGTCCATTGATTTCGACTGTGTAACTCGCCTAAAGATCAGACCATATCAGTCCCAGGAAATCTTTACGATGCAGCCCATCTCTTGCATGGTTCGAATGTCATGCACAAGCGATGAGTAGGATAAGAAACCATTATATAAAAAAAGTTCAGGTTATATATATACAGCCACCACATATGCCAGCATGGAAGACAGCTGCAATATCCAAGCCCTCCATCAAATGGGCCACACCTTTTAGATGTTGATCCCCAAAAGTAAAAGTGATCTACTCATAAAAGTGCAACATGATATTATAAATAGGTGAGCAAGATAGAAAACTTCGGCTGATTTTTTAACAACTGTGGCCAACCTGGCAAGTGAACTGATCTGATTCTTGGGCCAGGTAATCTACATGGTGGTACCCTTCTACAGGATTTAGTGGTTCTCAGGCCTATATGTGTTGTGCCAACAACCATGGCCGTGCTGGAAGTAACAAAGTCCATAGTATTCATTATGTCGTTGGAGTGTCCTCCAACCAATAGGAGATTTAAATTGGGCTCAGATTTCAGAGTCTTATTTAATAGGACTACATCCGTTTAAATTGCATTCATGAATTGCAAAGGCCTGTACTACCCCTACGAATGTTCTAATTGCTTCCTGAACTTCACCCACTAAAGTATTATGAAGGGCCAAATTGCAATTTTATGCCTTAATTAAGGTTGCGCATGATATGTTAGAGATGAAAGTTCAAAATTACTTTGTTGTGGAAAAACACTCGTGAGTGATCAATACGGCCAGACTAAAACATAAAAGAAAAGAGTAAAAAAAAAAACATAGGCAAAAACCACGCGTATTTATGCAGTTTGATAATATGCCTAATTTATGAGACAATTACAAAAGAATTTTTTTTCTTTATTAGAAATAAGAGAAACATTAGTATAAGGAATTAAGGATTACCTTACTCCCACCATACACAAATTTTTCATGCTAAAGAATACCCCGGGAGATAACCAATAGAATAAAATACTTCTTTATAGCTATAAACCTCATTATATAGATCATCCATCACAAGAGAGAGCACTTGCCAAGTCCAAACCCAATTAGGCTTCTTCATATGTACACATGTACATATGTAAATATTTTCATAACCACCTCCTTCAATGGATAGTCAGTTTGACTTTAAAGTTCAAATTCTGAATGGGTAGTTAGTTTAAGCTGAAATTTTAAAGTTAGTGTTTGTACCAAAATCTGTCAAAACCAAAACGACGATGTAAAAGGAGTCACGTGGCATATACGATATCTTTTGGAGCATGCATTGGAGATACGAGAGAGATGTTATATCTTTATAGAGCCTTAGTGTTTATGCAATCTCTATATAAATATGGGTAGTTGTTAAGGTAATGTTAGCACTGAAGCACGTCCTAAACATTCAACAAAGACAAAACATGATGAAGAAAAAGTAACAGCTCATTTACAGTTAGTTACATGCGACGATGCCGGGTGGACAAGTGGTTATTTTTATGCTTCATCCAGGAATGTTATAAATAACAAAGGCAGGTTCGAAGAGAGGCATCCACAATCAAACCAAAGAATCCAATCAACTATCAACCAGCTCAACGCTATTTTTCTATCCTAGCTTATCTCATCATCTCCACTGCTGATCAGCTGTGATGTGTTTTAGTTCCTAAGAGTAGTTTAGTTCGTTCTTGCGTTCACGTCTGATGTAGAGCGGGTCGCAGACAGTTTCATGGCCAAGATGGACCAGAAAAGGCTCGGTCGACAACAGAAGTGATCTGGACCATCGAACCTTAAATCGGGTGTATCTCACAATCCGGAATGAGTTATCGGACGTAAAATATATGATTTTGGGGTAGAACGAGTTACTTTAGCCAACTAACCTAGCTATGCCGGGTTATGCATCCCGGAATTGCGAAATACCCCTGGATCGACGGTCGTTTTCTTGTTTTAATTTCGTTTTTACTATAAATACTAAGTTTTAATTTGATTATAACTCTTCATCCGTCGGGCTTTAGGAGTTGCGCCAACGTGAAAAGAGCTTAGAATAATTAGGAGAACGGTTTGGTGAAGCCAAATAGGACACTTACTATTTTTGGCCGAAAACCTTGTGCACTAGTAGACATCGCGACCGTCTATAAATAGTAACTTTACTATTTATAGTAAGTCACGGATTCTAGGAGTTTTAGTTGTAGTTTGATTCTGATTTCTTTCCCATTGCTTGGTACTCCTATTTAAAGGGTTGTGAACTCATTTTTATGGACTAATTAATCAAGTTTGACTTTATTAGAATTTATTTATATTTCCTGCTTTCTTTCCTCGTGGATTCGAGAAGTCTCTGTGAGGAGTCTAGAGAAGCCCCGTTGATTCGGAGTAGTTATCCTCATCACGTTCATCCTTGCATCAATGTCTGACTAACTTTTAGTTGTAGCCAATATCTGTAATTCTCTTCCATCTGCTTCTGCATAGTATATTTTAAGGAAGATATTGGCCTTAGCAATTGTTCACCAAACTTGTATATTGGGCCGAATATAGTTATAATTTTCAGCATTGCTTTTACCTTGCTTATCAACACGTTGTTCCACGAAGTACCCTGTTGCTCTCACGTAGGTTGGTGATCTTGTTGTAGTGGTAAGTTTCACTCATTTACATATTTATTTTTCATCAATCTCTATTCAACCATATAATTGTCGCACATTTGAAAGTTCTTGATTCTCGAGACAAAAAAAGTCATTGGAGGAAGAGCCCTAACCTCTACAAATAGCTTGATATCTCGCGCGACAGTTGGCTGAATAGATGGACAGTCGAACCACGACCAAACACCGCTCTATCTCAACATAAGGAGTTGGTGGTCATGGTTTGAATCAGACCCAATAGATTTTGGCACACCCCCAAATCTCACACGCGTCCCGCCTGACTGAATTCTAAGCCAAAACTTAGTCAAATATTTATTATAAATATCTCATCGTTATCTATTTGTATGTATCTACATGTACATATATATACTGATGAAGCTCGAGTCCAATGTGAATAATTTTAACTACTGTCTTCTGCTCGCTCACATAAGATAAGTTAATCTATGCTAAAATTCATGGCGTTCATGTCACAAATTGGAAGGTACTGATAGAGTATCAAATGCCTGCCTGTTATAACGTAACGATGCTTTTGTGTTATAATATAAACACAACATAGAATGTATTAGGACATACTAATCCATGGGAATTTTAGTACAATATTATACAAATTAAGCACATTAAAGACAATAAAAATGTATCGCAATAAGTTCAAATACATATTATCTTAACCAATTTAGGGTTCGTTTGATGATACACCATGGCTGGATTTGCCACCGTTGTGCGGAGAAAAAAAGAAGACAGAAGAAGAAGAAGAAGAAAGAATTCCATTTGGATAAGCGATAAGTTTTCCGCTTGTCCGCTTCAAAATAACAATTCTGCTCATTTCAATTAGTATTTGAAACAAGCGGCTACTGATTTCCACCCTCCCCTAACTCCAACGTTTGGGATCAGGGAAATGAAATTATGAACATTGTCAGATTCATGAAGTTGATTGATCATTTTATAATGATAAAGCATTTATTTTAAAGAAATTACTTCTAATTGCTTTAGAAGAAATTATTTATTTATTTATTATTTATTATTATTATTATTATTTTTTTTTTTACACACGCACACACACCCCACACACTCACGCTGGTGGAATTTCACCACCTATGGGTACTCGAACCCTTGACCGGGAGTTGAAACTCCTGAGAGTCTACCACCCAAGCAAGAGTAAGGACCCTAAGAGAGATTCTCTCATTCTGTTGAATTACTGACTCTTTACTTTCAGGTAGAGTTGGATTTATGCCGAATCCATAGATTTGTGAGGGTGTAGATTTTGGGATAGCCAAATTCACAACAAAAACAAACACTAACGATCTGAAATCCACAAATTTCACAAATCCCTCACCTCAAACAGCCCCCTAACAAATGTGGGGCTTTTTTCCATGTAAACAACACTAACAAGGGAGCTGGTGCATTATTGGAGGGAATATATTATTTAGTAGGGTACCCTTTATTGAGACAAGCTTAGCTGTCTTAGTTGGTATGTCTTTTCATATGAAAATTAAAAAAATCTGGTGTCCTAAACCTTGATTAAGCTCTTGATTAAGTTAGATTGAAATATAATTAGTTAGGTAAGTACTTTAAAGAAGTACTTGTGTACTTAGGAGTTTTGAAGAGCTCTTTAAGCCATATTAAGGTGATGATTAAGGAGAATCTCAATTGGTCACATGTCCCTATTGGGATTAGAAGTGTTCAGAAAAATAGTACTATTTTAAGAGGTCCACATACCTGTACAAGACATATCATCTCCACACCTGCACATGTGCCAGCATGCCAACGGTGCATATCAAAGCCGTCCATCAGGCAGGCTTGCCCATATGGATGGTCAAATAAAAAAATTAGGCATGTACGGTCACTAGGTGAGTCGTACAACTTTGACCGATTTTTTCCAGTCGTAGATTTATTTTGTATAATGTGTCCCACCTGATTACTAGACCGACCTGATTCTTGGGCCCCGACTTCTGCATGAGCGGATCCTCATGATGGATGGATTAGATCTCATGATCATGCCTATGTGCCATGCTGGCACAAGCTGTGACATATACATGGACTAACTTATACATGAATGAATGTGGAGTTAGCAAAGATCTTATTTTAATACGAGTTTAGGGTTTAGCAGATAAAAGCTTTTTGAAGTTGGTGTTGTTTTTTCATCAGACTCTAGACATTGGTATTGGTTGTTTAACTTACATGTTCAATATTTTTTACAAATGATATATAAAAAATGGGTTTTATGGAATTTATTATTTGAAAAATAGGAGGGTTTTGTTTTTGGTAGTTAAATAATCAATAAAATAAAAGGGTTTGCCAATTGAATCCACTGTACCTGCAACCTAAGTGGTTGGCTCTACTAACATAAATTATTTTAAAATCAAATAATTTTTTTTTATTGTTTTGCTTTCTAATATTTTTAAGGAGAAGGGCTTGTTCTGATAAGTTTCTCTTAGTGTTTATGATTATCATAAAAGGAGGCAAGTTTCAGAAGTTCTATGTGTGAAATTCAATTAGTAGATTTTGAGGTCATGGTTGATCCATCCTAGCCATTGATTTGATAACCCTTATCATCATAGATGGGCCATTCTTAAAAAAAAAAAATCCATTGATCAGTCAAACTCCAACTTTTCTATTAATACCATGTTTATTTGCAAATAAGTACATGATTAAAAAAATGCACGAGCAAGCCTCATTGATGAAAGACCAAAGATTTAATTGCTAGAATCTTCTGATTTGGAAGATATTTTGGATATGGTTTGACCATGATGATGCTATTGGATAAGTGCCTCAGATAGCTAGACCAACCATGGGCCCACATCTACAAATTAAGTTTCACATGTAGAACTCCTTGTGACATGAATGGGAAATTTGGCTCATAAAAATATATATATTTTAAGAGGTTTTATTTTAAGAAACGTATACATATAGAGTGAAACGTAGGAAGTAAATGTTTATATTAAGAGAAGTCTTTAATCTGAAATTTTTGAGGTCGTTCGACCGGTCGTGGGACAACCACGACTGGTCGTGGGAAGCGCTCGACCAGTCGTAGGTTCGAGTCCTGACACGACTCAAAGTACAACGATATTATGCTGTTTTTCTCTGAGGTCTACGACTAATCGTAGGAGAGGTATGACTAGTCGCAGGTTACGCAAATTCGTTTCGCGATTTTGTGCGGATCGCAGATTTTAAGTCCTTTCGCAACAAGGATGCGGAAGGAAGTTGCCTAAACTATAAATAGGTGTTACTAAGGTGTTTCTAAGGCATGAGAAAGTATTCTAAAGGGTTCTAGGGTTATCAAAGGGTGTAGCAAGGGTGAGATTCAAGGTTGTTCGAATCCGGTAAGTCCTCTCTCTTTGTAATTTCTATTTTCATAGTGGTGATCTGTCGCTTTGTGCCATGGTTTTTTTCCCGCAAGAGTTTTCCACGTTAAACCTGTGTGTTCTCTTGTGTGCTTGGTGCCATTGAATTGCTATCCTAGACCTAGATCTGTGTGATTCCACAGGCCAAAAATCCCCAACAGTTTATTAATAATAATTTTTTTTTTAAAAAATGGATCTGCTTCAACCCATATATGATGTAGAGCGGGTCGCGAACAGTTGCATGGCCAAGATGGATCAGAAAAGGCCCGGTCGACGACATAAGTGATTCAGACCATCGGACCTTAAATCAGGCGTATCTCGCAATTTGGAATGAATTATCTGACGTAAAATATATGATTTTGGGGTAGAACGAGCTACTTTAGCCAACCAACCCCGCTATGCTGGGTTGCGATGCCCGTAATTGCAAAAAACCCCTTGATCGACGGTCGTTTCCCTATTTAAATTTCGTTTTTACTATAAATAGTAAGTTTTAGTTTGGTTATAACTCTTCATCCGTCGGCCTTTAGGAGTTGCGCCCAACGTGAAAAGAGCTTAGAATAATTAGGAGAACGGTTTGGTAAAGCCAAATAGGACACTTAATATTTTGGCCAAAAACCTTGCGCAATAGTAGACATCACGACTGTCTATAAATAGTAAGTTTACTATTTATAGTAAGTCGCGGATTCTAGGAGTTGTAGTTGTAGTTTGATTCTGATTTCTTTTCCATTGCTTGGTACCCCTATTTAAAGGGGTTGTGAACTCGTTTTTATGAATTAATTAATCAGTTTTGAATTTATTAGAATTTATTTCTATTTTCTGTTTTCTTTCCTTGTGGATTCGAGAAGTTTCTGTGAGGAGTCCAGAGAAGCTCAATAACTTCGGAGTAGTTATCCTCATCACGTTCATCCTTGAGTCAATGTGCCTATGGATATAATTACACCTAGATATTATACTTAGAAGTAGTGGATAAATAACTACTGTAGTAGGTGCAGTAGTGAAACTGATTACAAGAGAGAGTAAATCCGCAGACCCATCTTTCCCACCAATGTATTGCTTGTTTTAGGTCGATTTCCATCCATTAGATGGTGGACCACACACCCTGAATGGTAGATGCATGAGTCTGGATCTAATTCAAATCTTTGTACTATAAGCTTTATGGAAGGAAGGTGGGTTTAAAACTTGCCCATCCACACGTGGCACACAGTGACAACTATATATGAAACACGTGTGAGGGGCCTGAGGTTTCCATGAGGCGGAAACAATGCTTATATCTTATGCCTAAAATATTCAACCATTTTGTTTACTATTCATTTTGGGGCCACAAGGTACAAATAAATTGATGGTTAGAAATTTTTATAGCCGTTCATTTGTTTTGATATGCTGTGGCCCACCTGCAGTGTAAAATGGCCTGATTTTTATGCCACGAGATCTAAACAGTGTAGCTCACCATATGGAAAGCTCGGATGTCACACGTGTTGTATTGTTACACATGAGCCCGTATGTGGATGTGTATGGCTCCTACAAGCGTGTGGAAGTACCAAACCGCCGTGAAATTGATGGGGATCCTTTTTCATCTTTGGCCCACTAAAAAGGGGCCACACGTGTTGTAAAGTGCCTTGCGTCTATTGGCACTCGCGTGAGTGCTCTGCCCTACGTGGATGCTAGCAGGAAAGATCCATCCGTTGATTAAGTGGGTCCAATGGTCTTAATTATTCAGACCAAAAATAGGGTTGGGCCGTTGTTCTGGTAGACCACACTTATACAATAAAAAATGGATGCTAGGGTTTCTGACTATTATCCTCATCCAACGTGTTAGTATGTCCAACCACGTAAGTAGACAGGATCGATTTTTTTCCTTAAGGATACCAGATGTGGTCCATCTGGTGAACGGATTGGATCTTACATCGTTGGCTTGGATCCCTCAATTTGGCACGAGTGTGCTGGCAGGTGCTGTCTCGCGAGTGCACTCGCAATTTCTACCTGATGCGTTGGCCGGTGAGGAGCGAGGGAGGGACCCCTTCCTCTCCTTTCCATTAATGGAAACAATCTTTCCTGAAAGTCAAAAAGTCAAGCCCTTGCTGTGAGGGCAATCCGGTAAATGCGCGCACGTATCTATTGCAAAACGTAGACACGTGCATAGCTACAACTTGGACCATTGATTTACCATCCAACGGCCGGATAATTTTCATCTTGTTGCGTGTGGATGACATCCAATCCGTCTAAAAACTTGGCCGCATCATGAGGATGACTTTGAGAAAAAATTAGTCCAATCCACCGATCAGGGTGGCCAAACGTGTTTTCTATGGTGTGGCCCACCTTATGAGTGGACCAGATGAGTTAGAAGAAGTTTTGCATGCGGCCTAATAGTGATGAGGTTGTAAGCTATTATGTGTGGAGCATCTAAGGAGTATGGAGCTCTGTTTATACGTATCGTTTGTGTGGCCCACCATGCTGTATGTATGCCATCCAACTCTCGCATTAAGTGAGCCGCACCATAAAGATGGGATTCTCCAAAATCAGATCCATCCAATTATTAGGTGGGCCAAACTATAGAAAACACGGTGGACCACACGTTGGTTTGATTGGTCTGATTTTTAGGCTACCGAACTTTCATGCTGGATTGACCCTGCCAGACGGGTCGGATCTCATACACAAGCCGTGGTAAGCCCATGTGCAACCCTTGTAGAGCAAGCCTGCCCATTGAATTCCATTAGAATTCAAATATTGTAGGCCTGGTTAAAAGGGTAGATAGCGTATATGTGGGGTCCACCTTGATTTATGTATTTTATCCACTCCGTCCATCCATTTCAACAGATAATTTTAGGGCTGGAGCCAAAAAAATTAAGCATGTCCAAGCTAAAAGGGACCACACCACAGGAAACAGTGTGAATTGAACTTTTACCGTTGAAAAATTCTGTGGCACCATAGAAGTCTTGGATCAAGCTAATATTTTTGGTTTCCCTTCACAAATAAAAATAACTGTGGGCCCTAGGAATGTTTCAACGGTGGAAATCATTATTCCCACTGTTTTCTATGGTGTGGTCCATTCGATCTTTGGATATTCTTGAATTTTGGGCTCAACTCATAAAATGAGCTGAAAAAAAAAAAGGATAGACGGCATGGATATTCCACATGCATTCACTGTGGGCCCATCAGAATTTACTCAGTACGATAAAGTTTACTGAGTAACTCACCCGATTTTGGTTAAAAGAGCCGGTGACTCATTGGGTCCCGAGTCGAGTCAGACTTACTCCAGGCACAGCTGAATCGGCGCAACTCACCGGACTAGGCAGTGACTCGGAGGTGACTCTGGACATTGAACCAGATCGAGTCGACTCGGACGAGTCACACCGGGGCCGTACGTATTTAAAAAATCATGCTGCAGACGCGATCCAGCGTTTTGCCACAACGGTAGAAATTCTCATAAGATCTTTGAACGAAGTACTACACCTAAAATAGCTCAGACAAATCGATATTTAAAATGGTTTTGACAGCAAAAGCTAATATTCCATCTAAACAAATCACATGCACTTGACGGTTAGGGCGTAACGATCGCACCGTTTCAGGTCATGCGTCCAGTCTCACATGGCCCACCTGAAGAAAAGAAAAAGGAAAAGAGAAATACTTCGATACTCTAGCAGAGTAGAATGGATGATACACTTGCAGCTGGAATTTGCTTACGTGGCATGCTAATATTTTAAACTAAACTGTCCAAATTATTTCTACCGTTTTAGATGTACCACGAACCAAAAAATTACATTTATTTGGTTATCTGTATTTCAGATTGCTGCACATTTACTTGACGGTTGAAAATGACAAATGGCCTGCGTTCAAAAAACAAGTTTTTATAAATCAGAGGTTAGGATTGTTCAATCAACCTGATTTTTAGCCTGTAATTCACTGCCATTGATTTCCACAATTTAGTCAGTTTAATCATTTCCAAGTGCCCGTGCATCAAGAGTAATAGGCAGGCAGCGTATCAAATGACTCCAAAAGTAAAAAAGAAAAAAGAAGAAGAGGAAGAGGAAGAAAACAGGAAAAGAGGTCACAGGTCCATGTTCTTACGCATGCACACCAAAACGCACGTGCGGAAGCACACGCCTTACCGACCGAATAATTGAGTGGTAATCTCGTAATTTAATAAAGATGGGGAGGACTAAATTGTCTAGTTTTTGTTCTTCCTTAGTTTGCATCTTGAGATTCCTTCTGCCACTGATGTGAAAATAATTGCATGGATGGGCAAAATTCTCTATCTGTGCAGGTTATCCGCTCCGTCTGGGCTCGGATTCGGTAGTGACCCCTCCAGTACCGAGCTTCGTACTGGTCAAAAATCTGTGGGCCCCACCATGATGTATTTGTTTTATCCACGCTGTTCATTCATTTTGAGAGCTCATTTTAGGTTACGAGCCCTAAAATGAGGTAGATCCAAAGTCCAAGTGGACTACACCACGTGAAGCAGTAGGGATAAAAATGCCCACCGTTGAATGGCTTATAGGGCCCACTGTGATTTTTAAATTCCATCCAACCTGTTCATAAAGTTTAAAAAAACTAGGATAAAGGGACAATACAAAAATTAGCTTGATGAAAAACTTCTGTAACTCACAAGAAGTCTTCAACGGTAGGCGTTCAATCTCTACTGGTTCCCGTGATGTGGTCCATTTGAACTTTGGATATATCTAATATTTTTTGTCTCATCCATTAAAATGAGCTATAAAAATGAATGAACCGTTTGGATAACAAAAATACATTATAATGGGCCCCACATAGGGGTCACTACCATCTTCAGCGGGCCCATGCTTTGTACACTATCTATTGCTGTAAGTCATGCCACGTGTACAGTGTATAAGTCATTACCAAACTTCTCCAGGGAAATGTAATCAAACATGTAAGGTAGATCGAAACCATCTGGAAGGTATTGTGTGACTAATCTGAGCCATAGACTCAGTTGGACCTGATCTGATTTGACACAACTAGTCACGTTGATAACTCAGCTCCAACTCAGCCGACTCGGGCTGATTCACTTCCAACTCGGGCGAGACATGACTCTACTTGAGAGCATGGTACGGTACATAGGGCTGTCAGCGAGCTGGGCCCTGATTTTGAACTGGTTGGGCTAGGTCCGACCATTGGAGCCTGTTGAAATTTCGATTTTTCTGGCCCGGTCCAGCCAATCGACTGCCCGATTTGGGCTGTGACTTTCATGAATCATAACCGTCCACGTATTGCCCTAAACGAAAAGGAGAACCATCCATGCGTCCATGTATGTTAGTTCCCATTTGTTGGAGGTGCGTGTGATCATGAATCCATCCCATCCAGACCATTAAATGCATCCTCGACAGGCTCGGACTCCAAAAAATAGCCTAAGCCAAAGTTCGGATGGGCCACACCACCAGAGAACAACGGGGAGCAATGGACCCGGGAACACCCACCATAGAAAATTTCAAATTGGGCCCAACGTGGTATGTATATAGCGTCAAATCCATTCATCATATGCATCCCACTAGGATGAAGGGGCATCATATCCATAACTCAAGTGGGCCACCCCAGATCAATTTCTATTGTTTTTATAAAGTATTCTCGAAATGAGTAATGAAGATTGAAGAAATAAATATTCAAAAAAAGAATAATAATAATAAATTAAATTGTAAAGCTGTCCTTTTAAAACTGCCCTTATATTTTGATTTTAATGTTATTCACCGAGTGTTTAATAAAATATCTGTAAAGTGTTTTTTACTTATTTGCATTTGAAATATAAATAATTTGAAATATGGATAGTATTTGAGAAAATGTTGCACGTGTTTGAACTTGACTTGAACTAGTTTGATCTGTTGACTGAATTAAACTGGTTTGGAGAATCAATTTTGAGGGACGAGCCAAATTGATCTGGGATTGGCCTCTTTTGCTTTGTTACTATAGAGTGTAAGGCAAAGCTAAAGTGATTCTTATACCTACCATCACCTACTAGACGAAAGGGAGCGAACTTCGTTTTGTTTTCAGGGATCGGATTCAGTGTTTATCAGCGTCATTCCTTCCTTTTAATTATGTCGTGACGTTTTGGTTGAGCGTCGTGCCAGCCAAGCTGTGTCATGACTCATGACTCTGTTTCATTCTTTTCATCTGCCTTATACATGCATGTATGTGGGCGCAACAAAGCTCAATGCATCAGTCCAAACATCACAAGGTGGCTCCCACCAGGAAGTAGTAAAAATACAAACATCAGTCGGATCTGAACCTTGTGTGGGGCCCAACAAGGTTTCAATGATGGGTCATTCAATCCAAGCCGTTTTCTGTGGTGTGGATCGCTTTGAGTTTTGGATTACCTTATTTTATGGCTATCATCCTAACATGAGTTAAGAAAACTGATGAACTGTGTAGATTACAAGCAGAAATTTTGGTGGGGCCTGCAGAACTTTGGTTACAGCGGTTGTACGAAAATCGGGTCTATTTAACCGTACAAGTAGATTCGAGCAGATGGGATATTTCCATAAAAGAGAAAATAAAAAGTTACAAGACTCGTGACTTTCTCACATGATACTCGGGTTTGACAAGTGGGCCCATGGTTTAGTAGTCCAAAGCATTGTTCTGTTGTCTCCTGCCATGGATGGGCCATGCCTCAATAGTATCTTGCTTTTGGCAGTCTTGAGCTGTCAATGCATATAGATGGTTAAGAAGAGAATGCAACAACGGTCCCACAATAAAGATTTCCCAAATTGGTCGCTAGGATCTCCCGACACAGGAGATATTTGGTGCCTGGTTCGTCCACGATTGACCAAGTGCAGCTATGGCCTTCACCAAAGTCTAAAAACTCGAATAAGGAGACTCAACTCATCTGAGTCAACTCAACTCAGCCAGATTTTACCCAGAGTCGAGGACCTGTGCACCATGATTTTTTGACCTCGTGCTCATCCCGACTCGGGACTAGCCCAAGTATGACCTGTTCGTGATCAAAATCAAGTTAACTAACCCAAGTTAGATAGGAAATGAAGTTGTTTCATTTATTGTCAGATGTTATGCATTTCAACACTAAAGCTGTGAGTTCTTGGGCTTGCTTTGAGCACTCTAATTTCTTCAAAGTAACAGCATGGGTGGCATGACCCGACCAATTAAGGCTAGGAGCGCATCACCGATAGGAAGGATGAGACGAGCTTTTTATCCGCAACAACTTAAATATACGCTATTGGAGTTGGAATTACCGCGGCTGCTGACACCAGACTTGTCCTCCAATGAATCCTTGGGTTCGCATGAATGGTTTACAGGTGAAGGGATGTTAACAAAAAAAAAAAAAAAAAAAAAAAAGATTTAATTGAATATCGTCAAACTATAGTCATAACTCAATTAAAACTAGGAATCTCCACGAAACTCAATTACAACTTCAAAAAAAGGAAAATAATAACAATAATAATAATAAAGAAAAATAAAAAATCTTTGTAAATTCTAAAGTTACCAAAGAAAATTTTCAAGAATTAAAATGCCTTAATAGTGATTTTTGAGAATAAACATTACCAAAGAACCTTGGCATATTATTTTTTTCTTCATAAAGTAATAAAGTTATAAAATTTTAAAGCCCACAGGATGTATATTACAGCTAGAGCTGAGCAGAATCTGGACCGATCCGACGGATTCGAGCCGAGCTGATCCGATCCGAACTGAAGATCAGGATCGGGTCGAATTGAGTTGGCCCACTTAGATCCGACCGTACATCGGATCAAGTTCGGATCAATGGTCAATCTAGATCGATCCGATCTGGGATCCTATCCGAGTGGATCCGATCAGATCTGGTCAGGTTTACGTAGGAGAGTCCCTGGTGCATGACGTAGAGATCTTCTTCTCCATAAGAGAACTCCAAAACAACCGCCATGGGCGAAAAAATAAAAATAAAATAAAGAAAGGAGTAACATTTTCGGCTCTCTTTACAGAGAAATGATTAGATTTGTTCCAAATTTTTTGCCCCCTCTTTTATCTTTCTCTCCGTCACCGTCTCCTGCAAAAACTTGATACTCTGGCAGAGTGCAATGGATGATACACAACATTCACAAATTATTAAAAATCGCATATATATATATATATATATATATATATATATATATATATATATATATATATATATATATATTATATATATATATATATATGTACAATTAATTCAATTAAACCATCTAAAATATATATCCCAGCTTAGATTTATCTTGAACCAAAAATTTCCCTTATTTGATGATTTGATAAACAGATTAGTGTATATTTATTAGACGGCCAGAAATGAGAATGCCAAACAATGTTCATGAATCAGAGAGAGGATTATCCAACCAATTTCATTTCTTTGAGTTTATCTAAGTATCAGTCGATTCCACAGTTTAGACGGTTTTTATTTTGAGTTAATACATACTATTTGTATCATTTTTAAGTGTCTGCGTATCAATTTTCATAGGTAGTCAGAGTATCAAATAACTCTATTAAAAACCATGATGACATGACTAGGCACGGATGCGGATTTCCTATGAAAGCCTTTCGCAGGAAGTTCCTGCGCTGTAAACTTTGGTGGAGCCCACCATGATGTCTTTCAGGAATCCGCTCCGTCCATCTATTTTTTGAGCTCATTTTAGGAGAGTATACCAAAACTGAACGGGCTCAAAGACTCAAGTGGGTCATGGCTCGCTGTTGGAATTTATTTATTTATTTTTTAAAATTTTTCTAAAAAAAAAAAAAAAAAACAGAAGGACAATCCTAACCGTACCCAATTCGATCCGACTTGGTTTCCCTGACTGAGTCGGACACGGATCGGATCAGGCTAGCAGTGTACCGGATCGGATTGAGTCAAATGACCCGGACTTGGTCCCGGATCGGATCAAGTTTGGGTCCGTCCATGGAAATTTCGGACCGAGTTGAGTTGGACCTAATTCAGTCCGACTCAACTCGATGCCCAGCTCTACAGCTACCTATCAACCGTACACATCCAATCACAATAATTACATGGATTAAAAATCTTTTTAATTAAATGTCTAGATGGGTTTTATGTGTATTTTGATGATTTAAAAAAATGCAAATTAGTTTATATGGTATGGCTTACTTTATATTTAGATTGAATGAACTTTTGATTCTTAATATCATGCGGGATTACATGTATTAATTGGATGGTATCATAAAATATCACGTGAGCCGTGTGATTTTTTTTACTTTATCACTTTTTAAAGAAAAAAAGTGCATAGATAGCATAGCATTACAGTAATTTCACTATTCGAAAAGCACTTTTCAGTTTTTTTCATTCATAGAGGCATTATTTGGTAAAATTTTCATTTCCCAAGAATCTTTTTATGGTACAGATCCGTTTACCATGAAATAACTCAAAGAATTAAATTTTATCAAATAGTGCCTCTAGTAGTGCTTTTTAAGTGGGGAAATTATATTATTTCCCTCTACTTTTTCTTTACAGCAAGGTGGAAAATCAAAAGTTGTGGGACTCATGTGGTATGTGTCTCACATCTAATTAATTTGTTCAACAAATGCATGCCGACATTATTATTAGACAGACCAAAAATAAGGGAGATCCATTTGTAATGTAGTTTATAAAAAATAATGTACATCATTGAAAATATCCCAATTCAAGCCTAGCCTATTTGAAGATCTAATTAACCCGATGTTTTGTTCATGTTATGACCACGGTGTGATGCACATGCGTAGTGTGTTAGATGTCATACAATTCTTAATTTTTTATTTATTTATTTTTTAAAAAAAAGTCATGAGCTCTACTACTTCTTAAAGAAAAGAAATAGTCAATTTCTAACCGTGGAAGCATTATTAATTTAGTAAAATATAAATTTCTTGGAAATTTTTTGTAAAATCCCAACTCAGAAAGCTAGCATATGAGATTTCAAGAAGTTTTTTGAGTTGAGTTTACATGTTTTTAAAGTATGATCTGGATCACTGAACCATGGTCCACCCGCATATGATGTTCAAATACTCGGGTGAAGGACGTTGTAATTCCTCTTCCATAAAGCAATAGATGTCTTAGAATATTCGAAAGAGGAAGGGTCCAAAAGGGTTCTCATTATTGGGCAAGGGCTGTTTTTGAGTAATATACTACAGTAGAGTACCGTGTTTGGTAACATGAGCTTGAAAATTGTACACATGGCATAAAAGTAACCCAAAACAGACCATCCAAATTGTAGGGCCCACCTTAGATAGGTCATAAAACCAAAATCAGATTGATTGAATGATCCTTACCATCGATCAAGGACCATCCGTTTGTTGAATCGCAACCGTTGGTGAGAAAAGACATCAAGCAGTTTAACCTTTGGTTTATGTCCTATCTATGGTGAGGCCCAATCCTTAGAGACATGCACTTGACTCTGTACAATCTCTCTTTCTGAGAGAAAAGGGATCAAACTCCAATCATTCCCAAAGCATTATACAGAGTCAAATCATTTATAAAGGGTTTTTGTCTTCTTTTCTTTAGCAAAGAACGGTGGACGACTTAGCGCACTTACAAAGGGATTTTCAAGGCTGTCGAATGATTGAAATGTCTGAGACAAAAACATGGGCTTTTTTATTTTTGTCAATGGGCTTGATCTGAGCCAGCACAACCCTGGCCCATTTGTTAGTGATGCTTGATTGGGCCCCACCAAGCAGCCCAGCAATGGGTCAGCCTTGAGCTAGAAAATATGACCCATTTAAGTAAATGGGTTAGGCTTGGATTAACCCAAAACTGACCCATTGACACTGTTGGTTGAAAATTAGGCTTCGGTCCCTAAGCCAAGGCCTAATTTTAAGTAAATGGGTCAGGCTCGGGTTAACCCAAAACCAACACATTGATACTGTTGATGGAAAAACTAGGTCTTGGTCTTAAGCCGAAGCCTAATTTTAATTTTAAGTAAATGGGTCAGGCTTGGGTTAACCCAAAGGCAACTGATTGACACTGTTAATTGAAAATTAGGCCTTGGTTTTAAGCCGAGGCCTAATTTTAAGTAGATGGGTCAGGCTGGGGTTAACCCAAAACCAACCCATTGACACTGTTGATGGAAAATTAGGTCTTGGTCTTAAGCGAAGCCTAATTTTAAGTAAATGGGTCAGGCTTGGTTTAACCAAACACAACTGATTGACACTATTAATTGAAAATTAGGCCTTGGCTTTAAGCCAAGGCCTAATTTTAAGTAGATAGGTCAGGCTGGGGTTAACCTAAACCTGACCCATTGACACTGTTGATTGAAAATTAGGCCTCGGGCGCACATGTTAGTGGTATGGATGTGTGTGTGTGTGATCGAGTAGGCAACAATGACTAACTCGCTAGAGATAGTACCATTGCGGATGTAGACCGGCGAAGATTGAGATCTAAGATCTGATTAATTACATTGACAGCATGTGATATTTTTCCATCTTATTTTAACTTCTCTTTTATTTAGGTTAAACGGTTTCTTAAAACTCTTTCAAATAGATTTGTCAATGGACTGAGATATCTCAACAGGCGCGACCCAAGTCATTTGAGCAAGTTAGATTCATTGAAAGCTGCCACCTGAGGAAGACGGATCGCCAAACGATTGCTTTCAAGATGGGATTGAAATGGATTGAGAAAGCTGGCCAAACAACCACGAAAACCATCATCAAATTCTCAATCAATCACCACTAAGATTCGACCCAACTTAAAATAATTTCATTCATAGATAATGATTGAAAATGAAATGGAGTTACAAAAACTTAAAATTTGGCCCCCTTTTATTCACACTCCAACTAAACAACTCTCGCCATCAATCAGTGTGGGTGATAGTAAGAAAAAAGAACACTGAATTTTTGTTCCTTTTTTCGGCGTCCTTTAGTCCATCCTCATCAACCATAGAATCTTTCAACCATATGATCATGACAGGTTTGGCGGGCCTAGCAAGCTGGAAGGTCGCTCGGAGGCGGCAAAAGCGATTGGTTGGGGCCTTGCCATTGTCCACCACAAATGCCATCTTCAGTCCCCATGTGGTATGCACTTCCAAATGACAATGCAAGAACCAAACACCTGCACAAGCAATAGAGAAAAAACCAATAATAGTTTAGTGGTGGACCATAATCACTTGGACCACTTAAGCCCATTCCCAGCCCGGCCAGCAAGCCCGATCCCAGCCCATCCACCCACTTTTATAAGATCTCGGCCGTTCATTAGGTGTGCTCCTCCATGTATATATCATGACCCAAACATCAAACCATTCCTACCGTTAATTTTGGTACAGATTTTACTACGGAATGAAATATGTGTACCGTATACTATATGTTGGTATGGGCCAGCACCCCAACCGTGAATGAACTGTTACACCGACATATATCGATCCTCCGCACTTGGATATAAAACTATTGTAACACTAAGGTTCTAAATTTATAAATAAAAAATATATTACGAAAATGCCCTTGAAACCTTGAATGGACCGAACATGTTTATTAATAAATGGGCCTATTATGTTGAGATCAGGGCCTGTCCTTGTGCCTTATACTTCAGCCCAAGTCCGGCCCATTGAAAATATATGATATGAACGGCTAGATTTGACCATTGGGCTAGGTGGGACATGATACAGAAGGTCATGACGTCCAGTCAGAGAGGCAAGTGGAATGTGAAAACACTTTCAAAGATTTTCACCTGATTTTTTTTTTCTTGAAAATCCACGTTGGATATGAGCTGTCATCTTGCTATTGGATGCTTAGTAGGTCATGACCTACTGTATCATTTCCCGGGCTGAGATTTGAAAATATCTGACTGACCAAAGAAGGTTTCAAATTTGGGAAGGTTTGATGAGGGTTTCATGTAGAGAAACCGTCCAATTCAGGGCTTGCCTTGAATCAGTAGATGTGGGGACCTTGATTTGTTGATCTGGAACATTGATTTGATGGATCCCAAGTGGATGTACCATTCCTAAGAAGTAATTACAATTTGGCAATCCCAACATTTCAATCTAGCCGTCAAAGAATAGATGGCTATGATCTTCTAATCTAAGAGATATTTTGCAGTTTATGGGTAGGCTTACCTGGATTATCAGCTCTGAATCTGATAGCCGTCCATCCGCCAGATGGGACACCGATCGTGTTCCTCTCTACGGGGTCCACAAGATTGAAATTAGCGGTATCGTTCTTTGGATTGAAATTCCCCCACCCCCGACCGACGGCGAAGAAATTGAAACCGTGAAGGTGGATCGGATGGTTTTCTGGCGATATAAAGCCGGTATCTTGCAAGACAATCTGCACCGTTGAATTGTACGCCAGCCTATAAAGCCGAGTCCCATTCGTGGTTTGCAAGTTCGACGGCACTGTACCGGTGTAATTGAAGGTGATGGCGGATTGCCGGGGAAATCATTGGTGAAAACTCCACTTATGTTGAAGTAATGCGCTTGAAGGAGAGCGGTTGTCGGCATCACGAAGCTGACGTTGTTGATGTCCGCAGCCACACGAATGCCATTCTTACACGTGGAGCATGGACTAACGCCAAGGCCCACCGTGAAAAGGAGGGAGTGATCGACGGTTAGGGGGACGTTGGCTGGGAACTTTTTCGAGTTCAAGCTACGGAGAGCAGCATTGAAGTTGGTTGCGATCGGGGTGGCGTTTTGGGGAGGTGGGGTCGTGAGGGTGGTCGGCGATGCGCCGAGCATGCCTGAGTAGTGTAAGATAGCAGTGCCGGTTGTGTTATCAACGGCGATCGGTGAGTCCATGAACGGGGATACGGCGACTAGGTAACGGCCCGGGGCGCGATCGGTGGTTAGGAGGACGTTGGTGGTCTGGCCGGGGGCGATGAGGACGGTGTCGGTCTTGAAGGGTTTGGTGTAGGCGGCGTCGACCTCGACTACTGTCAGCTTGTGGCCAGCTACTTTGAAGAATAGCTCGTCGTTGAGTGCAGCATTGATGAGTCGGAGCATGTAGGTCTTGCCTCTCCTTACCTTTAACGTGAACCCACCTGCGTATGATAGAAAGCGCGCCAAATTAGAGGTTTTGAAATGTAGAAGTGGGCCAGACTTGAAAATTCCTGCCATCCATGATCTAGCTTCTTGGGCTGGGTCGAGTTGTGAATTGACTCAGGGCGGATTGAGTCAGGGCTATTTATGTGCTATTAGTAGGCCATTTCACTGTGGTATTATTACCTTGGGAAGAGCAGTTTGAGAATGGACCAGGATGACCGTTGATCGTGTGAGCGTCTGATACGTTCGGTGCAAGGCCAGAGTTCAGAGCCTCGTTGATCACAGCTTCTGTGTCTGACTTCCACCATTCACCTGTAATTCAGATAAATTCAATTCAAAACAACAATCGAAACCGTTCAACTAACATTTTTTTTTGTAAGATACAATTCCTCATCAAACGTTTGTCTGGCCCAACAAACTCAAACGGACGGTTTCTATGATCGATAGAAGATACACCCAAAAAACTCCACCCTATCGTATGATCCTTGCTATCCCATTCGGCTATCGTAAGATACAGACAGTTGGATGTGATCATTGCGAGTAGAGGTGGGCAGGATCGGACTCAACCGAACTGACCTGAACCGAAAGCCAGGGTGGGGTCGGATCGAGTAGACCCACTCGGATTTGACACCAAACGGAGTTGAGTTTGGGTCATATAGCAACTCGATCTAATCTGATCGGATTCGATCCAAATTAGAATTAGGCAGTATAAAGTCAAATTTACTTCTTTAAAAAAAAAAAAAAAAAAAAAAAAAAACTTTAATCCTTCTTTACTCGAACTCTAATTATTCGACTCGGTTTCCCTAACCAAGTCGAACTCAGTTTGGGTCAGGCCAGAAAAAATTGGTTCGGATTGAGTCAGCTCTAATGGACTTGGTTCCGAATTGGATTAAGTTCGAATCAAATACTTGTAAAAACCGATCAAGTCGAGTTGGACCTAATCTGGTCCGACTCACTGATCAATGCCACCTCTAATTGCGAGTCACCAATCAAATAGATAGGATCACACGGATCATGTCATCGAAAGGTGGGCCCCACACGTATATATCAGAAAGTGTACGTATGCTCACCTAGTATCACTACTACTTCTTTATCGGGCGTGGGGAACGGATATGAACATAAGGGACCCGAAGCTTGGGAAGGATGACAATGGCACCATGCACCGTCGCACGTAGCCAGAGGATGTGAGCGTGCCACCAAGAGTTCCTCTTTGGCCTGTGATAGTGAAGTTGTAGATGTACTGATTCCCGGGCTGGATCGGACACTGCGTGATGTATGCCGGCCCATCAGCCCAACCAGTTCGTAGCTGCCGGATGCCATGCCTGTGAAACCAAAACACATACAGATTTCATTATTCTTAATCCAATGTTGCTTCACTTACTGTTTTGTAGTGACCCACCCAACCTTGTAGGGCCAGAGCATGTACCAGTAACCTTGGCCCGAGTAGCCTGGGCCAAGCCACGGCTTGAAATTTAGGTCCAGTGTCTGGACCCAATGACGAACCATTGGCCCAATCCAATAATCAGGAGGGCCACCATTATAAACACGTGAGTGGTTCCATACACAG
>JAJHSJ010000006.1:93848711-93896435 GCA_021015155.1 Magnolia officinalis | reverse complement strand
AATAAAGAAAAATAAAAAATCTTTGTAAATTCTAAAGTTACCAAAGAAAATTTTCAAGAATTAAAATGCCTTAATAGGGATTTTTGAGAATAAACATTACCAAAGAACCTTGCATATTATTTTTTTCTTCATAAAGTAATAAAGTTATAAAATTTTAAAGCCCACAAGATGTATATTACAGCTAGAGCTGGGCAGAATCTGGACCGATCCGACGGATTCGAGCCGAGCTAATCCGATCCGAACCGAAGATCAGGATCGGTCGAATTGAGTTGGCCCACTTAGATCCGACCGTACATCGGATCAAGTTCGGATCAATGGTCAATCTAGATCGATCCGATCTGGGATCCTATCCGAGTGGATCCGATCCGGACCGATCCATCAGATCTGGTCAGGTTTACGTAGGAGAGTCCCTGGTGCATGACGTAGAGGTCTTCTTCTCCATAAGAGAACTCCAAAACAACCGCCATGGGCGAAAAAATAAAATAAAATAAAGAAAGGAGTAACATTTTTCGGCTCTCTTTACATAGAAATGATTAGATTTGTTCCAGATTTTTTGCCCCCTCTTTTATCTTTTTCTCCTCCGTCACCGTCTCCTGCAAAAACTTGATACTCTGGCAGAGTGCAATGGATGATACCCGTATTCACAAATTATTAAAAATCGCATATATATATATATATATATATATATGTACAATTAATTCAATTAACCGTCTAAACATATATCCCAGCTTAGATTTATCTTGAACCAAAAATTTCCCTTATTTGATGATTTGATAAACAGATTAGTGTATATTTATTAGACGGCCAGAAATGAGAATGCCAAACAATGTTCATGAATCAGAAGAGGATTATCCAACCATTTCATTTCTTTGAGTTTATCTAAGTATCAGTCGATTCCACCAGTTTAGACGGTTTTATTTTGAGTTAATACATACTATTTGTATCATTTTTAAGTGTCTGCGTATCAATTTTCATAGGTAGTCAGAGTATCAAATAACTCTATTAAAAACCATGATGACATGACTAGGCACGGATGCGGATTTCCTATGAAAGCCTTTCGCAGGAAGTTCCTGCGCTGTAAACTTTGGTGGAGCCCACCATGATGTCTTTCAGGAATCCGCTCCGTCCATCTATTTTTTGAGCTCATTTTAGGAGAGTATACCAAAACTGAACGGGCTCAAAGACTCAAGTGGGTCATGGCTCGCTGTTGGAATTTATTTATTTATTTTTTAAAATTTTCCAAAAAAAAAAAAAAAAAAAAAACAGAAGGACATCCTAACCGTACCCAATTCGATCCGACTTGATTTTCCTGACTGAGTCGGACACGGATCGGATCAGGCTAGCAGTGTACCGGATCGGATTGAGTCAAATGACCCGGACTTGGTCCCGGATCGGATCAAGTTTGGGTCCGTCCATGGAAATTTCGGACCGAGTTGAGTTGGACCTAATTCAGTCCGACTCAACTCGATGCCCAGCTCTACAGCTAACCTATCAACCGTACACATCCAATCACAATAATTACATGGATTAAAAATCTTTTTAATTAAATGTCTAGATGGGTTTTATGTGTATTTTGATGATTTAAAAAAATGCAAATTAGTTTATGGTATGGCTTACTTTTA
The DNA here is from genome assembly GCA_021015155.1 of Magnolia officinalis. Classification (NCBI taxonomy): domain Eukaryota; kingdom Viridiplantae; phylum Streptophyta; class Magnoliopsida; order Magnoliales; family Magnoliaceae; genus Magnolia; species Magnolia officinalis. The sequence goes on along the minus strand of JAJHSJ010000006.1, from coordinate 93,894,813 downwards.
TTTAGATTGAATGAACTTTTGATTCTTAATATCATGCGGGATTACATGTATTAATTGGATGGTATCATAAAAATATCACGTGAGCCGTGTGATTTTTTTACTTTATCACTTTTTAAAGAAAAAAAGTGCATAGATAGCATAGCATTACAGTAATTTCACTATTCGAAAAGCACTTTTTCAGTTTTTTTCATTCATAGAGGCATTATTTGGTAAAAATTTTTCATTTCCCAAGAATCTTTTTATGGTACAGATCCGTTTACCATGAATTACTCAAAGAATTAAATTTTATCAAATAGTGCCTCTAGTAGTGCTTTTTAAGTGGGGAATTAATTATTATTTCCCTCTACTTTTTCTTTACAGCAAGGTGGAAAATCAAAAGTTTGTGGGACTCATGTGGTATGTGTCTCACATCTAATTAATTTGTTCAACAAATACATGCCGACATTATTATTAGACGACAGACCAAAAATAAGGGAGATCCATTTGTAATGTAGTTTATAAAAAATAATGTACATCATTGAAAATATCCCAATTCAAGCCTAGCCTATTTGAAGATCTAATTAACCCGATGTTTTGTTCATGTTATGACCACGGTGTGATGCACATGCGTAGTGTGTTAGATGTCATACAATTCTTAATTTTTTATTTATTTATTTTTTAAAAAAAAGTCATGAGCTCTACTACTTCTTAAAGAAAAGAATAGTCAATTTCTAACCGTGGAAGCATTATTAATTTAGTAAAATAAAATTTCTTGGAAATTTTTGTAAAATCCCAACTCAGAAAGCTAGCATATGAGATTTCAAGAAGTTTTTTGAGTTGAGTTTACATGTTTTTAAAGTATGATCTGGATCACTGACCATGGTCCACCCGCATATGATGTTTCAAATACTCGGGTGAAGACGTTGTAATTCCTCTTTCCATAAAGCATAGATGTCTTAGAATATTCGAAAGAGGAAGGGTCCAAAAGGGTTCTCATTATTGGGCAAGGGCTGTTTTTGAGTATATACTACAGTAGAGTACCGTGTTTGGGTAACATGAGCTTGAAAATTGTACACATGGCATAAAAGTAACCCAAACAGACCATCCAAATTGTAGGGCCCCACCTTAGATAGGTCATAAAAACCAAAATCAGATTGATTGAATGATCCTTACCATCGATCAAGGACCATCCGTTTGTTGAATCGCAACCGTTGGTGAGAAAAGACATCAAGCAGTTTAACCTTTGGTTTATGTCCTATCTATGGTGAGGCCCAATCCTTAGAGACATGCACTTGACTCTGTACAATCTCTCTTTCTGAGAGAAAAGGATCAAACTCCAATCATTCCCAAAGCATTATACAGAGTCAAATCATTTTATAAGGGTTTTTTGTCTTCTTTTCTTTAGCAAAGAACGGTGGACGACTTAGCGCACTTGCAAAGGGATTTTCAAGGCTGTCGAATGATTGAAATGTCTGAGACAAAAACATGGGCTTTTTTATTTTTGTCAATGGGCTTGATCTGAGCCAGCACTACCCTGGCCCATTTGTTAGTGATGCTTGATTGGGCCCCACCAAGCAGCCCAGCAATGGGTCAGCCTTGAGCTAGAAATATGACCCATTTAAGTAAATGGGTTAGGCTTGGATTAACCCAAACTGACCCATTGACACTGTTGGTTGAAAATTAGGCTTCGGTCCTAAGCCAAGGCCTAATTTTAAGTAAATGGGTCAGGCTCGTTTAACCCAAAACCAACACATTGATACTGTTGATGGAAAAACTAGGTCTTGGTCTTAAGCCGAAGCCTAATTTTAAGTAAATGGGTCAGGCTTAGGTTAACCCAAAGGCAACTGATTGACACTGTTAATTGAAAATTAGGCCTTGGTTTTAAAGCCGAGGCCTAATTTTAAGTAGATGGGTCAGGCTGGGGTTAACCCAAACCCACCCATTGACACTGTTGATGGAAAATTAGGTCTTGGTCTTAAGCTGAAGCCTAATTTTAAGTAAATGGGTCAGCTTGGGTTACCCCAAACCAACTGATTGACACTATTAATTGAAAATTAGGCCTTGGCTTTAAGCCAAGGCCTAATTTTAAGTAGATGGTCAGGCTGGGGTTAACCCAAACCTGACCCATTGACACTGTTGATTGAAAATTAGGCCTCGGGCGCACATGTTAGTGGTATGGATGTGTGTGTGTGTGATCGAGTAGGCAACAATGACTAACGCTAGAGATAGTACCATTGTGGATGTAGACCGGCGAAGATTGAGATCTAAGATCTGATTAATTACATTGACAGCATGTGATATTTTTCCATCTTATTTAACTTCTCTTTATTTAGGTTAAACGGTTTCTTAAAACTCTTTCAAATAGATTTGTCAATGGACTGAGATATCTCAACAGGCGCGACCCAAGTCATTTGAGCAAGTTAGATTCAATTGAAAGCTGCCACCTGAGGAAGACGGATCGCCAAACGATTGCTTTCAAGATGGGATTGAAATGGATTGAGAAAGCTGGCCAAACCCACGAAAACCATCATCAAATTCTCAATCAATCACCACTAAGATTCGACCCAACTTAAAATAATTTCATTCATAGATAATGATTGAAAATGAAATGGAGTTACAAAAACTTAAAATTTGGCCCCCTTTTATTCACACTCCAACTAAACAACTCTCGCCATCAATCAGTGTGGGTGATAGTAAGAAAAAAGAACACTGAATTTTTGTTCCTTTTTTCGGCGTCCTTTAGTCCATCCTCATCAACCATAGAATCTTTCAACCATATGATCATGACAGGTTTGGCGGGCTAGCAAGCTGGAAGGTCGCTCGGAGGCGGCAAAAGCGATTGGTTGGGGCCCTTGCCATTGTCCACCACAAATGCCATCTTCAGTCCCCATGTGGTATGCACTTCCAAATGACAATGCAAGAACCAAACACCTGCACAAGCAATAGAGAAAAAACCAATAATAGTTTAGTGGTGGACCATAATCACTTGGACCACTTAAGCCCATTCCCAGCCCGGCCAGCAAGCCCGATCCCAGCCCATCCACCCACTTTTATAAGATCTCGGCCGTTCATTAGGTGTGCTCCTCCATGTATATATCATGACCCAAACATCAAACCATTCCTACCGTTAATTTGGTACAGATTTTACTACGGAATGAAATATGTGTACCGTATAGTATATGTTGGTATGGGCCGCACCCCCCAACCGTGAATGTTAACTGTTACACCGACATATATCGATCCTCCGCACTTGGATATAAAACTATTGTAACACTAAGGTTCTAAATTTATAAATAAAAAATATATTACGAAAATGCCCTTGAAACCTTGAATGGACCGAACATGTTTATTAATAAATGGGCCTATTATGTTGAGATCAGGGCCTGTCCTTGTGCCTTATACTTCAGCCCAAGTCCGGCCCATTGAAAATATATGATATGAACGGCTAGATTTGACCATTGGGCTAGGTGGGACATGATACAGAAGGTCATGACGTCCAGTCAGAGAGGGCAAGTGGAATGTGAAAACACTTTCAAAGATTTTCACCTGATTTTTTTTTTCTTGAAAATCCACGTTGGATATGAGCTGTCATCTTGCTATTGGATGCTTAGTAGGTCATGACCTACTGTATCATTTCCCGGGCTGAGATTTGAAAATATCTGACTGACCAAAGAGGTTTCAAATTGGGAAGGTTTGATGAGGGTTTCATGTAGAGAACCGTCCAATTCAGGGCTTGCCTTGAATCAGTAGATGTGGGGACCTTGATTTGTTGATCTGGAACATTGATTTGATGGATCCCAAGTGGATGTACCATTCCTAAGAAGTAATTACAATTTGGCAATCCCAACATTTCAATCTAGCCGTCAAAGAATAGATGGCTATGATCTTCTAATCTAAGAGATATTTTGCAGTTTATGGGTAGGCTTACCTGGATTATCAGCTCTGAATCTGATAGCCGTCCATCCGCCAGATGGGACACCGATCGTGTTCCTCTCTACGGGGTCCACAAGATTGAAATTAGCGGTATCGTTCTTTGGATTGAAATTCCCCACCCCCGACCGACGGCGAAGAAATTGAAACCGTGAAGGTGGATCGGATGGTTTTCTGGCGATATAAAGCCGGTATCTTGCAAGACAATCTGCACCGTTGAATTGTACGCCAGCCTATAAAGCCGAGTCCCATTTGTGGTTTGCAAGTTCGAAGGCACTGTACCGGTGTAATTGAAGGTGATCGGCGGATTGCCGGGGAATCATTGGTGAAAACTCCACTTATGTTGAAGTAATGCGCTTGAAGGAGAGCGGTTGTCGGCATCACGAAGCTGACGTTGTTGATGTCCGCAGCCACACGAATGCCATTCTTACACGTGGAGCATGGACTAACGCCAAGGCCCACCGTGAAAAGGAGGGAGTGATCGACGGTTAGGGGGACGTTGGCTGGGAACTTTTTCGAGTTCAAGCTACGGAGAGCAGCATTGAAGTTGGTTGCGATCGGGGTGGCGTTTTGGGGAGGTGGGGTCGTGAGGGTGGTCGGCGATGCGCCGAGCATGCCTGAGTAGTGTAAGATAGCAGTGCCGGTTGTGTTATCAACGGCGATCGGTGAGTCCATGAACGGGGATACGGCGACTAGGTAACGGCCCGGGGCGCGATCGGTGGTTAGGAGGACGTTGGTGGTCTGGCCTGGGGCGATGAGGACGGTGTCGGTCTTGAAGGGTTTGGTGTAGGCGGCGTCGACCTCGACTACTGTCAGCTTGTGGCCAGCTACTTTGAAGAATAGCTCGTCGTTGAGTGCAGCATTGATGAGTCGGAGCATGTAGGTCTTGCCTCTCCTTACCTTTAACGTGAACCCACCTGCGTATGATAGAAAGCGCGCCAAATTAGAGGTTTTGAAATGTAGAAGTGGGCCAGACTTGAAAATTCCTGCCATCCATGATCTAGCTTCTTGGGCTGGGTCGAGTTGTGAATTGATTCAGGGCGGATTGAGTCAGGGCTATTTATGTGCTATTAGTAGGCCATTTCACTGTGGTATTATTACCTTGGGAAGAGCAGTTTGAGAATGGACCAGGATGACCATTGATCGTGTGAGCGTCTGATACGTTCGGTGCAAGGCCAGAGTTCAGAGCCTCGTTGATCACAGCTTCTGTGTCTGACTTCCACCATTCACCTGTAATTCAGATAAATTCAATTCAAAACAACAATCGAAACCGTTCAACTAACATTTTTTTTTGTAAGATACAATTCCTCATCAAACGTTTGTCTGGCCCAACAAACTCAAACGGACGGTTTCTATGATCGATAGAAGATACACCAAAAAACTCCACCCTATCGTATGATCCTTGCTATCCCATTGGGCTATCGTAAGATACAGACAGTTGGATGTGATCATTGCGAGTAGAGGTGGGCAGGATCGGACTCAACCGAACTGACCTGAACCGAAAGCCAGGGTGGGGTCGGATCGAGTAGACCCACTCGGATTTGACACCAAACGGAGTTGAGTTTGGGTCATATAGCAACTCGATCTAATCCGATCGGATTCGATCCAAATTAGAATTAGGCAGTATAAAGTCAAATTTTACTTCTTTAAAAAAAAAAAAAAAAAAAAAAAAACTTTAATCCTTCTTTTACTCGAACTCTAATCCTATTCGACTCGGTTTCCCTAACCAAGTCGAACTCAGTTTGGGTCAGGCCAGAAAAAAATTGGTTCGGATTGAGTCAGCTCTAATGGACTTGGTTCCGAATTGGATTAAGTTCGAATCAAATACTTGTAAAAACCGGATCAAGTCGAGTTGGACCTAATCTGGTCCGACTCAACTGATCAATGCCCACCTCTAATTGCGAGTCACCAATCAAATAGATAGGATCACACGGATCATGTCATCGAAAGGTGGGCCCCACACGTATATATCAGAAAGTGTACGTATGCTCACCTAGTATCACTACTACTTCTTTATCGGGCGTGGGGAACGGATATGGGACATAAGGGACCCTAAGCTTGGGAAGGATGACAATGGCACCATGCACCGTCGCACGTAGCCAGAGGATGTGAGCGTGCCACCAAAGAGTTCCTCTTTGGCCTGTGATAGTGAAGTTGTAGATGTACTGATTCCCGGGCTGGATCGGACACTGCGTGATGTATGCCGGCCCATCAGCCCAACCAGTTCGTAGCTGCCGGATGCCATGCCTGTGAAACCAAAACACATACAGATTTCATTATTCTTAATCCAATGTTGCTTCACTTACTGTTTTGTAGTGACCCACCCAACCTTGTAGGGCCAGAGCATGTACCAGTAACCTTGGCCCGAGTAGCCTGGGCCAAGCCACGGCTTGAAATTTAGGTCCAGTGTCTGGACCCAATGACGAACCATTGGCCCAATCCAATAATCAGGAGGGCCACCATTATAAACACGTGAGTGGTTCCATACACAGTATTCATGATTGATCCGGGTCATGTTTCAATGATCCAAACCGTTAATATGATGGGTACCGTCATGAATTGAGGATATATATCCAATTGAATAATAATAATAATAATAATAATAATAATAATCTTAGATTGGACAATTTCAAACCTTTGATCATTAATTTAGATCATTTTCCCTACCCAACTAGCCATGGGTTGCTAGCCCGAGTCCTGTCTGTTTAAGGACCCATAGGGCTGAGCTTTAAGGCCTATGGGTTGCATCTGGGGCTGATAGACAATTGGGTAGCTGGACACCATCCATCTACCTAATGGCACAGGTGGGCCAGTCAGGCTCTGGCTCATGGGCTAGGATTTGTTTGATTTATCAACTCACCAGTGGACAGTGACATTGTACTTGACGTGGTTGACAACCTTCACGACCACGTTGTCACCCTCCCTTGCATAGAGAGTGGGCCCTGGGAATTGCCCGTTAACGGTTACGATGGGCTTGGATTGACACAACCGAGTTGTATTCTTCATCACCACCTGCGCACATTAGCCCTGACATCTCAAAAATTCATTCCAATAAAATAAACATTAACAGGTGCGCAATGCGCCCAACCTCTCATTTTCATTATAAAAAGCCATTGATTCTTCTTTTTTAATATTCATTCATTTGTATAGACATTTCTGTTATACGAGAAATATGCAGCCATGGAAAAATACATTACATGTCATGACATGTGATCTGCTACTTACATTGAACTTGTAGTGTCGGACCCGACATTCAACGACCGTCGGAAGAAGAAGACAAGCCACCAGAACCAGGGCTCGAACCCATAACTCCATGGCTATTCTATCTGTCTGTCTGTTTCTATCTCTCTCTCTCTTTCTCTCTCTCTCTCTCTTTCTCTTTGCTTGCTATCCATGAATGACATACCAACGCAACCTTATAACGGGATATGATCTTTTGCTGGAATGTCGTTTTTACGAGTTTGGTGGATGAGGTTCTTTTGAGTTTTGAAGCAAGGTTGTTATTTTTATTTTTTTATTTTTTTATTTATATATTTTTTAGATACAACAGTACGTGATTTGTTGTAGATTTCTTGCATATTACATAAAGCTGGTATGTTTCTTTTAATACAAATCTCAAACTGAGCTATTAAGCCTTTATTTTTAATTTTTGGGCCATTTTTTCTCATCCCACTCAAGCTCTTAAAGTGGAATAATGGTAGGTGGCAAAAAAAATAGTTCAACCACTGTACGATCCTACAATTTTGGGTGGGACCCACTTTGATGTTTGCATGATATCTACTCTGTTAGTTACGTGCGCCATCAGGTGGGACCACAACATGTAGAATCATGTCTAGAACCTCTAAAATTGTTTGGTGTGGCCCACCTGAGTTTTGGAATGGCCTGATTTTTGGGGCGTCTGTGCATCTTTTGAATGGATTAGATGGCATGTAAAAAACACGTTGGGCCCCACTATTCTGGAAGGATTTTAATGGTGGGTGTCCCCATCCCAATTGATTCCCTTGATGTGGGCAAATTGAATTTTGGATCGGCCTGGTTTATGGGGCCTGTAGAGAACCGGAGGAGAATCACATGATTGACGGATTGGATTTCATGCAGTCATCGCAGTGGATCGCATTGTATGCGATCAGTCTCATTGTTGGATACGTGAGAACTACAGCCGTTGGATCTGGGGTCATGTTCCAATGTTTCAAACGGTTTATACGAGTGGCCTTACCGTGGATGTAGATTACCAGAAAAGAAGTCTCATGTTGCAATACTCAAGTCCTTTGATCATTTATATCTCTCCTTTGAATATTGAATATGGCCGTTGATCTGAAGTTTATAATCCTCCACTATCCAAGATTTTGGATGCAGCCACCATCAGTTTTGTATCTCCTCAGATTAACGGTCTGGATCACCGAATACTATCCTAGATCCAAAATTTTAGCTGATATGCTAATAATGTGGTCACACTCCTCGTGTGTCGAATGTGAGCCGTTGATCATGTATTTTTTGCTGTCTATCATTTCCCATATAGTGCTCCACTGATGGATGGATGAGCCTAGTTTTTGAACAAAAGTACATACCTGGTGGGACCCACCTGATGTGGTGATTGTCAACAGGATCTCCAGTGTACACGAGGGCCAAAATGAAAATCGGAACCATTCATCTGCTATACGGCCAGCAAAATCATAGTGGACAATTTGGAACCGTCTAATTAATGGACCTTCGGTTGCTGAATATGAACCGTTGGCCTTTACTGATCATGCAGGCATGTGGGCCCATCATTGATGGGCCGTGCTTTCGAGTCAAGGGCCACCTGAAACTAGCTCGAGTACATAAAATTACCCACGCATGCATACGCGTATACAATAAAATAATGCACCCAGGTACATGCATACATGCATTTTTATCCACTACCATGCAACACGTGTGGAACGCACGCACGCACGCATGCGCACGTAAGAATGCCCTCATCACACAAACCGTTGTGCATGTCCATGCGAGTGAAAAATAAATTAAGATATGAAGACTTCATGACATGTGCATTTCACCAGCAGTGCTTTAAGGGCAAGGGATCAGAACTTATCAAGCATCTATCACATCAAGACCGTTTATCTTGTGTGCAAGCTGGCAGATTGGTTTCACCCCCACGACCACAATCACACCAGTCAGTTTGTAGATCAAGTAGGGCCATGTATAAGTGGGACAATCAGGGACGCGGTTTGCTTGGTGACCCAACAGCAGCCAGCTAGCTCGTGTCAAAGCTGTGGTCCCCACCATGATGTATGTGTTTTATCCATGCCGTCCATTCATTTTTCATATCAATTTTGGTGCATGATCCAAAAATGAAGCAGATCTAAATCTCGGGTGGAACACACCACAGGAAAACAGTATTGTTTGAACATCCACCATTAAAAACTTTCCAACTGTAATGTTTATTTCCCTTCGAACCTGTTGATAATGTCACAGAGATATAGAGAAAGTTAAGTCACAAATATCATCTTGATCCAAAACTTGTGGTCCCCAAGAAAATTTCAATGGTAATGGTTCAATCCCCACTGTTTCCTGTGGTGTGGTCCACCTGAGCTTTAGATCTGCCTTAATTTTTTGTCTCGTTCCCTAAAATGATATGGCAATGTATATGAACTGCGTGGATGAAAAACATACATCATGGTGGGGCCACAGAGCATTGACACCAGATAGCTGGGATGGACAGCCAGACCGCGTCCGACAGTCAGGAAACGGATTGCAGAGCAATCACTATGCGTACCGAGTAAATTAACTCCGTGAGGTCCACCATGATTTATGTTGTTTTTCCTCTCTGTCCATCCATTTTACCAGATAAATTTAGGGCTTGAGCCCAAAAATGAAGCATTTACAATGTTCAAATGGATCACACTACAGGAAACAAGTGAATTCAACTTCTACTGTTGAAAAATTCTTAGGGCCACAGAAGTTTTGGATCAAGCTTATATTTGTGTTTTCCCTTCATCCATGTCTTAATGATCTTATGAACAGGTTGGATGACAAATAAACATCACTGTAGGGCCTAGAAAGGTTTCAACCGTGGAATCATTATCCCCACTGTTTCCTGTGGTATGATCCACTTGATGTTTGGATATGCTTCAATTTTAGTATCAACCCATTAAATTAGATGGAAAAACGGACGCATGGCATGGATAGACCACGTATATTCAAGGTGGGCCCAACTGAGTTTACTCTGTACGAGAAGAGCGTACTGAGCAACTCATTAAGCAATCCGATTTCCAACAATCAGGCTACTGTGACTCAACGTAAATGGATCATGATTAAATATTATGTTCCACGAGATGATCCTGACCTTCCATTTTTGTGGCCTTTGGTAAAGATGCTCAAGAAGAGAGAATAAAAAAGTGATGGTCCACATTAATATGGTAATAATCCCCCACGATCAATTGCCAGGACTTCCTCAGTGGGTCTTGTTATGAGTAAAATTGGACTCATCAAACAATTAAAATGATATAAAAATTGACAAGGTAGACAGCTCGGATGAGGAGGTTGGATAAGAGCTCGACATCAACAATCATGAACAATGGCCTCAATTGCTTACCTGACGTTCCAATATCGAAGATTGGCCCCAAGCATCGTCATCAACAAAGCTTGGTCCGTAAGACCTCAAAGGTCAGCATCGGCTATCAACCATAAACTCCCTAGATGTCAACCACCGGGAGATATCTCTTTCGTATACGAAAATGATTACCTCTACGAGATTTTTGCCGAGAAATACGCCGAGATAAGCGCTACATACCTGGCATACGAGATGTCTTTTGTAATATATATTTACATGGCAGATTCATAACCATACAGAAAAGAAGTCTCAAAAGATTATAAATATGAACCCTATCAATGCTCATTCTGACTAAAGCACGAAGGGTCTCCCGCTGCAATCAATGTCTCTATTGTTAATTAGTTTTGTAAGCACACAATGGTCCAGTAAGGATAATCAGATCTCAACATCAATGGGTCTCATCAGACTAATGGTCAAAATCATTAAATAATAGGCCCCACTTGTACGAACCGAAATCCGAGTATCTTGTGTATATTTTCAGTGCGAGGATCATCTAACTCCACCGTAATAAAATATGAGAAAACTTTGATACTTTGGCAGAGTACGATGGATCATACGCAGGCACTTAAAAATTATTTAGAACTTGCAACCGTGTCAATTCAAATGAAACCGTTACAATTAAGATCCCTAGTTTAGATATACCATAAATTGAATTACCCTAATTTGATTATCAGACTACCAAATTTGTGGACATTTATTTAGATGGTTTGAAAGTGAAAAATATGCAAAGGTCTTATTTCAACACTGTTGGATAAAATTGATTATTTGAGATATAACTTATTGACAGTGGTTTCTATAATTTAGTCGGTTAGATATGAGCTAATAAATTCCACACGTACTATTTCTACCGGCCTGAATATCAAGCCTCATACGCAGCCAGAGTATCACATAACTCCCATTTGCTAGTGGGGGTCGATTAGACCTGCCAACCGCCTGGTGGTGGTTTAGCCTCACCCTGGGGTTAGAAAATATTAGATGGGCACTCGAACCTATGACCGCAATGTTGAAGTTCACTTCATTTGCTATTAAGCCATGAGTGGGACCCATCTTGTTCTATTAAAAAACCCCTTTTAAATGGTCAATGGACTAAGTCATTATAGCTAATTAGATTCAATCCTAAGCTGCTATCTGACTAGGATGGTTCACCCACCATTACCTTTTAAAATGAGATCCAAACATATTAAGAAAGCTAGCCAAACAGCCATGAAAACGACATCAAATTGTTAATCAATTACCAGCGAGATTAGCCGGAACTTGTAAAATTTCACTCTTAGATGATGATTGAAAACAAAATGGAGTTACAAAAACTTAAAATTACATTGGCTTTTATTCGTGATACACTTCAACAACTCTCGTCCGTCCATCAGTGATAATAAGAAAAGAGAACACTGAATTTTTGTCCTCTTTTCAGCATCCTCATCATGGCGTGTTTGGCGGGCCTAGCAAGCTGGAAGGTCAGAAGGAGGCGGCAAAAGTGATTGGTTGGGGCCCTTGCCATTGTCCACCACAAATGCCATCTTCAGTCCCCATGTGGTGTGCACTTCCAAATGACAATGTAAGAACCAAACACCTGCACAAGCAATAGAGAAAAACCCAATAATAATTTAGTGGGGGACCATCATCAGTCGGGCCCACCCAAGCCCATTACAGGCAAAAAAATAGCCGTGCCCTATCCTCCGTATGATTATCAATAAAGCGAGCCTGAACTCGGCCCATCAACCCACTTTTATAAGATCCTGGCCGTTCATTAGGTGTGTTCCACCTACCATGGCCCAAACATCAAGCCACTTCTACCATTAATTAGCGACAAGCTTTTAATCACAGCCGCCGGGCCTACCCAAGTCCGGCCCTTTGAGAATATATGTTATGAGTGGCTAGATTTGACCGTTAGACTAGGTGGGAAATGATAGAGTAGGTTATGACCCACCATATATAATAGGGTAGACATCCAATCAGAGGGGCATGTAAAGTCTAAAAACACTTTTAAAAAATGATTTATTTATTTTTCCTTGAAAGACCAAGTTGGAGATGTATCTTGCTATTGTATGCCTAGCAAAGGCTCAATTAGGTGGGCTTCACATGATTATTGGTTTAGATCTAGCCGTTAGATTATTCAGATTCAATGATTTAGTGAGCCTTATTATAGTTGTAATCATTGCAAATAAGTTTGAGGCGGGTTACTTGAACGGTGGTCTTGTACATAATTATTAAGCTGAATATAAAAATCTATTACGTAGAGACCATAAAAGAGAGAAGTTTGATGGGTAAGCTTCTCTAACCTTCTTTTTTATAAATATATGTCTTGCTCCCTCACCCATATAAGAGAAAAAATCCTAATTTTATGAAAAGTTCTGGTGAGGCCATAGCGTGTGTGGAAGGCTAAAATCTCTTTTCGGAAGATAACGTAGGATCTAGATTGAATAGTTAAGTCTACCTATAAGGGTAAGTCATGATGGACTATCTAGAAAATGAAGTTAATAAGCAACGTTCCAAATTTGACTGAAGAAAGGTCAAAGAATGGATGGCTATGATCTTCTGATCTAAGAGGCCATTGGAAGTTTGCATGTGTTTATTTAATTACCTGGATTATCAGCTCTGAATCTGATAGCCGTCCATCCGCCAGATGGGACGCCGATTGTGTTCCTCTCTACGGGATCGACAAGATTGAAATTGGCGGTATCCGTCTTGGGATTGAAATTCCCCAATCCTCTCCCGACAGCGAAGAAATTGAAACCGTGAAGGTGGATCGGATGGTTCTCCGGCGATATAAAGGTCGTGTCTTGAAACACGATCTGCACCGTTGAATTGTACGCCAGCCTATAAAGCCGAGTCCCGTTAGTGGTTCGCGGGTTCGACGGCAGCGTTCCGGTGTAATTGAAAGTGATCGGCGGATTGCCGGGGAAATCACTGGTGAAGACTCCACTCATGTTGAAGAAATGCGATTGGAGGAGAGCGGTCGTCGGCATCACGAAGCTGATGTTGTTGATGTCACCAACCAGACGTTTGCCATTGTTACATGTGGAGCATGGAATGAAGCCAACGCCCACCGTGAAAAGGAGGGAGTGATCGACGGTTAGGGGACGTTGGCTGGGAACTTTTTCGAGTTCAAGCTACGGAGAGCGGCATTGAAGTTGGTTGCGACGGGGGTGGCGTTTTGGGGAGGTGGGGTCGTGAGGGTGGTCGGCAATGCGCCGAGCATGCCTGAGTAGTGTAAGATAGCAGTGCCGGTTGTATTATCTACGGGGATCGGCGAGTCCTTGAACGGGGATACGACGACTAGGTAACGGCCCGGGACGCGATCGGCGGTTAGGAGGACGTTGGTGGTCTGGCCTGGTGTGATGAGGAGGGTGTCGGTTTTGAAGGGTTTGGTGTAGGTGGCGTCGACCTCGACTACTGTCAGCTTGTGGCCAGCTACTTTGAAGAAGAGCTCGTCGTTGAGTGCAGCATTGATGACTCGGAGCATGTAGGTCTTGCCTCTCCTTACCTTTAACATGAACCCCCCTGCGTATGATAGAAAGCGCGCGAAATTACAGGTTTTGAATCTTACAGGTGGGCCAGGCTTCGATGGACCCACTGATTCAACTGAGTTTGAAGAACTCGGCAGTTTTATTTAAAAATCTAGACTGAATCGACTCAGTCCAAGAATAGAGAGTTTAAATGGTCGGGTCGAGTTCTGAGTCGACTCAGTTAATGAGTTGTGGATATTTCCACTGTGGTATTAGGGCTGAAAGTTGGGTGGGTTCGACCCGACCGACCTGTGACCGACCTGACATTGGGTTGGGCTTGGGCAGGATATTTCGAGTCCGATCTTAAGCTTGGGCTATACAAACACCAACCCGATAAAACTTGGGTTGGGCTCGGGTTGAGGTCTCGGGTTGCCCGACCCAACCCGAACCCGATCAATATATAAGTTACTAATAAATTATAATTGAGTGTGGATCGTTTGTGTTGAAGGCACACTAGTGCTGCTAAGTCTCATTTGTCCACATCATTTCCAAAGACTCAAGCTAACAACATATGCCAGGTTTCTCTCTTCCAAATAGACTTCATGCTATGCTACATGACTTTTAAAGGAGTAGTTGTCTTATATTTTAGCCTTTTTTTATTTTATTTTATTTTATTTTATTTTATTTTATTTTATTTTTTTTAAAATGAAGTTCTTTATAATGAATAATGACATATATATATAATTAATAAAATTATAGATACAAAAAATAAATCCTATATTGAAATATGATAAATAATATAATAATAAAAATATTAGCATGTATATTCCCAACCAACCCGATCAACCCGACCGAGCCCGCTTTGTTGGGCTTGGGTTGAGAATTCCCAACCCGAGATTGGGTTGGGTTGGGTTGGGTTAGGGTTGAGCACCAACCCGACCCAACCCGTCCGACTTTCAGCCCCATGTGGTATTACCATTGGAAGAGCAATTTGAGAATGGCCCAGGATGGCCGTTGATTGTGTGGGCGTCTGATACGTTCGGTGAAACCCCAGAATTCAGAGACTCATCGATCACTTCTATGTCCGATTTCCACCATTCGCCTGTAATTCAGATAAAATCAAATCAAAACAAGAATCCAAACCGTTACATTTTGATGTAAGATGCAATTCCTGATCAAGCATTTGTCTGGCCCAACAAACTTAACATGTAAGGCCGTCCATCTGATTGATAGAAGATACACAAAAGAACTCCACCCTATCGGAGGATCCTAACCGTCTCATTGGGCCATCGTAAGACACAGACCGTTGGATGTGATCGTTGCATGGATCATATCCAGTTTGGAAAATATTGAGCCATGGTCCTCCCATTTTTAATCCCATCACATGGATTATGTCATTGAAGGTGGGCCCCACATATATTAGAAGGTGTGTATGCTCACCTAGTATCACGACTACTTCCTTATCAGGCGTTGGGAACGGATATGGAACGTAAGGGGCGGGGAGGTTGGGCAGGATGACGAAGGCGCCGTGCACCGTCGCACGTAGCCAGAGGATGTGAGCGTGCCACCAAAGAGTTCCTCTTTGGCCTGTGATAGTGAAGTTGTAGATGTACTGATTTCTGGGCTGGATCGGACACTGCGTGATGTATGCCGGCCCATCAGCCCAACCAGTGCGAAACTGCCGGATACCGTGCCTGTGAAACCAAAACACAAGATTCCATTATTCTTAATCATATTTTCAATGATCCAAACCGTTGATACAATGGGAATCATTGTGGATATAAAACCCAAAAAAAAAAAAAAAAAAAAAAAATCTTAGATTGGACATATTCAAACCTTTGATCATTTAAATAATTTTCCTTACTAAGCCGGCCGTGCCCCATCCTTGCTCTGTTCGGCCATGGACTGCTACCCCGAGTCCAGTCCTTTTTGGGACATATTGGGGCTGAGCTTTGAGCCCTATGGGTTGCATCTGGGTCTGATATGGGTTGGATATGGGCCAACTATCTAAAGTGCCAGAAGGTGGGCCATGCAGGCTCTTGGCTCATGGGTTGGGCTGAACTGGGTTGGTTTGATATATCAACTCACCAGTGGATGGTAACATTGTATTTGACGTGGTTGACAACCTTCACGAGCACATTGTCACCCTCCCTTGCATAGAGAGTGGGCCCTGGGAATTGCCCGTTGACGGTTACGATGGGCTTGGATTGACACAGCCGAGTTGTATTCTTCATCACCACCTGCGCACATTAGCACGGACATCTCAAAATTCATCTTCTCATTTTCACTATAAAATCCATTAATTTCTTGTAGTATTTTTATGCCTTGTTTTTTAATATTTGCTTGTTTAGGCAATTTTGTTCTCTTTATAGGAGAAAGAAGGTTGGAAGGAGTGTTATTTCTGAGGGGATCCCACATTCCTAGATGCTCCGGTATCAGAACCGTCTATATACTGGATGCTTATTTAAAATGGAGTAACCAAAAATCGTACTGAGAGCATGACTCCTGCCGATTGATTCGTGGGGTTGAATGTGAACCAGCAATAGTTGTCCTTTTGATGATCCACAATCAACTAGAAATATTTATATTCAGAATCATGTGATCAATGTAAGTGCTTGTTTGTAAACGTGGATTGAAAAGATTTGTAGGGATAGGCTGTTATTTGGTCATTTGATAGCAAGAAATCCGAGGGATTTGGATTTAAGAGAAATTCAAATCTCTCAAAAGTTCTTTCTAAACTCCCACTTCAAAACTATGATTTCAAATCCACTTGGTCTACGTGACTAAAATCCATCTAGTTCTACATGATTTCAAATCTCTGATTACTGTAACCCATCTTAAAGTGAAGGGCACCAATCATTCCACAATCTCCATATGTGGACAGCTGATCAACACTAGTTATCCCAAGTCGCAGCACATGAAAAACCCATTTGGGAGGGTGGACTAGATTTCAAACACTCATTTTTAAAATAGAAATTCACTCTCATTTTAAAATCAATTAAAATAAAGACAATTGACATCTAAAATCACTTTAAAAATATTCAGAATGCTTTCAAAATACCATTCAAAAAAGCCTGCTCTAGTACAGCTTGAGTGATCTACCCTATCATTTTCTTTCTAACCAAGCCACTGCATGAAATTATTTAAATTCCATTTTTAAATCCAAGGTGAGATCCTGACTATTATCAATGAGCGCAGACATTAAGAGATTTGCATACATTAACTTCTCTCATCCTAATATGTCACAACAGTAAACATCTAATATCATATCATGCAACAATATTCTCATGTCTCTGAAATATAATGTGATCATGACACAGCACAATCAAACGTAGCACTTTGCATGCCACATTCCCAAATTTCCCAAAAATAATGTAATGTGCCCATGGACAATACATTGAATGGGCACACCACCGAGCGGACATACAAAACACTACTTACATTGAACTTGTAGTGTCGGACCCGACATTCAACGACCGTGACCGTCGGGAGAAGAAAGCAAGCCACTACCACCAAGGCTCGAACCCATGATTTCATGTCTCTGTCTATGTCTCTTATTTATCTCTCTCTCTCTCTCTTTTTGCTTGGTATGCATGAATGACTTACCAACACAACCTTATAAAGAGGGAAGTGATATTTTGCTGGAATGTCGTTTTTCTGGTTTGGTGGATGAGATTCTTCAGAGACGAGGTCTTCATTTACCACGTTTTGTTTTTTGTTGAACCTTTCTTGCATATTACATAAAGCTTGTATCTTTCTTTCATTATAGTTGTCAAACTGAGCTATTAAGCCTTTTTTTTTTTTTTTTTAATAAACACACGCACATGCTTACACACGCACGCCATGGGATTTCACCACTGGTGGGTACTCGAACCCTTGACCCGGTGATGAAACTCCCGGGAGTCTACCACCCGGGTAAGAGTAAGGACCCAGCTATTAAGCCTTTTTAATTTTTATTTTTGAGCCATTTTCACATCCCACTAAAACTCTCAAGTGGAAAATGGTTGGTGGCAAAAAGAAGTACAACTACCGTAGGATAAGCTTGTCCTACAATGTAAGTGTGTAGGAACCACTTTGATGTGTGTATGATATCCACCGTTGGTTATCTGTGACCCCTTGTGCTCTACTTGAGCCGTAGAATCAGGCTTATCCAGGACTCAGATGGGCCACACCATGTGAAATCATGACTGGAACCTTTACAACTGTTTGGTGTGGCCCACTTGAATTTTGGAATGAATTGATTTTTGGGGTGTGGAACATACATGTATTTTTATCCACTACCATGCAACACGTGTGGAACGCACGCATGCATGCGCACGTAACAATGCCCTCATCACACAAACCGTTGTGCATGTCCAAGCGAGTGAAAAATAAAGACATGAAGGCTTCATGACGTGCATTTCACCAGCATATGCTTTAAGGGCAAGGGATCAGAACTTATCAAGCATGTATCACATCAAGACCGTTCATCTTGTGTGCAAGCTGACAGATTGGTTTCAACCCCACGACCACAATCACACCAGTCAGTTTGTAGATCAAGTAGGGCCATGTATAAGTGGGACAATCAGGGACGCGGTTTGCTTGGTGACCCAACAGCAGCCAGCTAGCTCGTGTCAAATCTGTGGTCCCCACCATGATGTATGTGTTTTATATATGCCATCCATTCATTTTTTTCATTTCAATTTTGGAGCATGATCCAAAAATGAAGCAGATCTAAATCTCGGGTGGAACACACCACAGGAAAATACTGTTGTTTGAACATCCACCATTAAAAACTTTCTGACTGTAATGTTTATTTCCCTTCCAACCTGTTGATAATGTCACAGAGATCTAGAGAAAGGTAAATCACAAATATCATCTTTGATCCAAAACTTGTGGTCCCCAAGAGAATTTCAATGGTAATGGTTCAATCCCCACTGTTTCCTGTGGTGTGGTCCACCTGAGCTTTGGATCTGCCTTAACTTTTTGTATCGTTCCATAAAATGATATGGAAAGATACATGAACTGCGTGGATGAAAAACATACATCATGGTGGGGCCCACAGAGCTTTGACACCAGATAGCTGGAATGGACAGCCAGACCGCGTCCGACGGAAACGGATTGCAGAGCAATAACTATGCGTACCGAGTAAATTAACTCTGTGAGGTCCACCATGATTTATGTATTTTATCTTCTCCGTCCATCCATTTTACCAGATAAATTTAGGGCTTGAGCCAAAAAAATTGAAGCATTTTCAATGTTCAAATGGATCACACTACAGGAAACAATTGAATTCAACTTCTACCGTTGAAAATTTCTTGGGGGCCACAGAAGTTTTGGATCAAGCTTAAATTTCTTGGGGGCCACAGAACCTATGACCTCAGTGTTGAAATTCACTTCATTTGCGATTGAGCCATGAGTGGGACCCATCTTGTTCTATTAAAAAACCCCTTTCAAATGGTCAATGCACTAAGTCATTATAGCTAATTAGATTCAATCCTAAGCTGCTATCTGACTAGGATGGTTCACCCACCATTCCCTTTTAAAATGAGATCCAAACAGATTAAGAAAGCTAGCCAAACAACCACGAAAACAACATCAAATTGTTAATCAATTACCAGCGAGATTAGCCGGAACTTGAATAATTTAACTCTTAGATGATGATTGAAAACGAAATGGAGTTACAAAAACTTAAAATTACATTGGCTTTTTTTCGCGAAACACTTCAACAACTCTCGTCCGTCCATCAGTTGGTGATAGTAAGAAAAGAGAACACTGAATTTTTGTTCCTCTTTTTGGCATCCTCATCATGGCCTGTTTGGCGGGCCTAGCAAGCTGGAATGTCAGACGGAGGCGGCAAAAGCGATTGGTTGGGGCCCTTGCCATTGTCCACCACAAATGCCATCTTCAGTCCCCATGAGGTGTGCACTTCCAAATGACAATGTAAGAACCAAACACCTGCACAAGCAATAGAGAAAAACACAATGTAATAGTTTAGTGGTGGACCATCATCAGTCGGGCCCACCCAAGCCCATTACAGGCAAAAAAATAGCCGTGCCCTATCCTCCATATGATTATCAATAAAGCGAGCCTGAACTCGGCCCATCAACCCACTTTTATAAGATCCTGGCCATTCATTAGGTGTGTTCCACCTACCATGGCCCAGACATCAAGCCACTTCTACCATTAATTAGCGACAAGCTTTTAATCACAGCCGCCGGGCCTAATAGTCCAGCCGAAGTCCAGCCCTTTGAGAATATATGTTATGAGTGGCTAGATTTGACCGTTAGACTAGGTGGGAAATGATAGAGTAGGTCATGACCCACCATATATAATAGGGTAGACATCCAATCAGAGGGGCATGTAAAGTCTAAAAACACTTTTTAAAAATGATTTTTTTTTTTCCTTGAAGGTCAGGTAGGAGATGTATCTTGCTATTGTATGCCTAACAAAGACTCAATTAGGTGGGCTTCACATGATTATCGGTTTAAATCTAACCATTAAATTATTTAGATTCAATGATTCAATGAGCCTTATTACAGTTGTAATCATTGCAAATAAGTTTGAGGCGGGTTACTTGAATAGTGGTATTGTACATTATTATTAAGCCGAATATAAAAATCTATTATATGGAGACCAAAGAGGAGAGAAGTGGGATGGGTAAGCTTCTCTAACCTTCTTTTATATAAATATATGTCTCATCCCATCACCCATATAAGATTAATGTCTTGTCCCATCACCCAAATAGGAGAGAAAATCCTAAATTTATGGAAAATTCTAGTGAGGCCATAGCGTTTGTGGAAGACTAAAATCTCTATCCGGAAGATAACGTAGGATCGGGATTAAATAGTTAAGTCTAACTATAAGGGTAAGTCATGATAGACTATCTAGAAAATGAAGTTAATAAGCAATACGTTCCAAATTCGATTGAAGAAAGGTCAAAGAATGGATGGCTATGATCTTCTAATCTAAGAGGCCATTGGAAGTTTGCATGTGTTTGTTTAATTACCTGGATTATCAGCTCTGAATCTGATAGCCGTCCATCCGCCAGATGGGACGCTGATTGTGTTCCTCTCTACGGGATCCACAAGATTGAAATTGGCGGTATCCGTCTTCGGATTGAAATTCCCCAATCCTCTCCCGACAGCGAAGAAATTGAAACCGTGAAGGTGGATCGGATGGTTTTCTGGCGATATAAAGCCGGTATCTTGCAAGACAATCTGCACCGTTGAATTGTACGCCAGCCTATAAAGCCGAGTCCCATTTGTGGTTTGCAAGTTCGACGGCACTGTGCCGGTGTAATTGAAAGTGATGGGCGGATTGCCGGGGAAATCATTGGTGAAAACTCCACTTATGTTGAAGTAATGCGCTTGAAGGAGAGCGGTTGTCGGCATCACGAAGCTGACGTTGTTGATGTCCGCAGCCACACGAATGCCATTCTTACACGTGGAGCATGGACTAACGCCAAGGCCCACCGTGAAAAGGAGGGAGTGATCGACGGTTAGGGGGACGTTGGCTGGGAACTTTTTCGAGTTCAAGCTACGGAGAGCGGCATTGAAGTTGGTCGAGATCGGGGTGGCGTTTTGGGGAGGTGGGGTAGTGAGGGTGGTCGGCGATGCGCCGAGCATGCCTGAGTAGTGTAAGATAGCAGTCCCGGTTGTATTATCAACGGCGATCGGCGAGTCCATGAAAGGGGATACGGCGACTAGGTAACGGCCCGGGGCGCAATCGGTGGTTAGGAGGACGTTGGTGGTCTGGCCTGGGGTGATGAGGACGGTGTCGGTTTTGAAGGGTTTGGTGTAGGTGGCGTCGACCTCGACTACTGTCAGCTTGTGGCCAGCTACTTTGAAGAAGAGCTCTTCATTGAGTGCAGCATTGATGAGTCGGAGCATGTAGGTCTTGCCTCTCCTTACCTGTAACGTGAACCCACCTGCGCATTATAGAAAGCGCGCCAAATTAGCGGTTTTGAATCTTACAGGTGGGCCATCGATGGGCCCACTGATTCCACTGAGTTTGAAGAACTCGCCGTTTTTATTTAAAATCTAGACTGAATCGACTCATTCCAAGTATAGAGTTTAAATGGTCTGGTCGAGTTATGAGTCGACTCACTCAATAAGTTCTAGATATTTCCACGGTGGTATTACCATTGGAAGAGCAATTTGAGAGTGGCCCAGGATGGCCGTTGATCGTGTGGGCGTCTGATACGTTCGGTGCAAACCCAGAATCAGAGCCTCGTTGATCACAGCTTCTGTGTCCGATTTCCACCATTCGCCTGTAATTCAGATAAAATCAAATCAAAACAAGAATCCAAACCGTCCAGGTTACTTTATGATGTAAGATTCAATTCCTGATCAGGCATTTGTCTGGCACAACAGACTTAACATGTAAGGCCGTCCATCTGATTGATGGAAGATACACCAAAGAACTCCACCCTATCGGATGATCCTAACCGTCTCATTGGGCTATCGTAAGACACAGACCGTTGGATGTGATCATTGCATGGATCATATCCAGTTTGGAAAATATTGAGCCATGGTCCTCCCACTTTTAATCCCATCACATGGATTATGTCATTGAAGGTGGGCCCCACATATATTAGAAGGTGTGTATGCTCACCTAGTATCACGACTACTTCCTTATCAGGCGTTGGGAACGGATATGGAACGTAAGGTGCGGGGAGGTTGGGCAGGATGACGAAGGCGCCGTGCACCGTCGCACGTAGCCAGAGGATGTGAGCGTGCCACCAAAGAGTTCCTCTTTGGCCTGTGATAGTGAAGTTGTAGATGTACTGATTTCCAGGCTGGATCGGACACTGCGTGATGTATGCCGGCCCATCAGCCCACCCAGTGCGAAACTGCCGGATACCGTGCCTGTGAAACCAAAACACAAGATTCCATTATTCTTAATCATATTTTCAATGATCCAAACCGTTGATACAATGGGAATCGTTGTGCATATAAAACCCAAAAAAAAATAAAAATTAAAAAAAATTAAAATAAAAATTAAAATAAAAATCTAAGATTAGACAATTTCAAACCTTTGATCATTTAAATAATTTTCCTTACTAAGCCGGCCGTGCCCCATCCTTGCTCTGTTCGGCCATGGACTGCTACCCCGAGTCCAGTCCTTTTTGGGACATATTGGGGCTGAGCTTTGAGCCCTATGGGTTGCATCTGGGTCTGATATGGGTTGGATATGGGCCAACTATCTAAAGTGCCAGAAGGTGGGCCATGCAGGCTCTTGGCTCATGGGTTGGGCTGAACTGGGTTGGTTTGATATATCAACTCACCAGTGGATGGTAACATTGTATTTGACGTGGTTGACAACCTTCACGAGCACATTGTCACCCTCCCTTGCATAGAGAGTGGGCCCTGGGAATTGCCCGTTGACGGTTACGATGGGCTTGGATTGACACAGCCGAGTTGTATTCTTCATCACCACCTGCGCACATTAGGACGGACATCTCAAAATTCATCTTCTCATTTTCACTATAAAATCCATTACTTTCTTGTAGTAATTTTATGCCTTGTTTTTTAATATTTGCTTGTTTAGGCAATTTTGTTCTCTTTACAGGAGAAAGAAGGTTGGAAGGAGTGTTATTTCTGAGGGGATCCCACATTCCTAGATGCTCCGGTATCAGAACCGTCTATATACTGGATGCTTATTTAAAATGAAGTAACCAAAAGTCGTACTGAGAGCATGACTCCTGCGGTTGATTCATGGGGTTGAATGTGAACCAGCAATAGTTGTCCTTTTGATGATCCACAATCAACTAGAAATATTTATATTCAGAATCATGTGATCAATGTAAGTGCTTGTTTATAAACGTGGATTGAAAAGATTTGTAGGGATAGGCTGTTATTTGGTCATTTGACGCAGGGGAGGACGTGAGGTCGAGCACCGTCTTCCTCAAGAGGATAAATATTCCGAATCCACGGAACCTCTCTGGACTCCTCACAGAGACTTTCTCGAATCCACGAGAAAAGAGAGCAGGAAATATAAATAAATTCTAATAAATTTGAAATAGATTAATGAATCCATAAAAACGAGTTCACAACCCTTTAAATAAGGGTACTAAGCAATGGGAAAGAAATTAGAATCAAACTACAACTAGGACTCCTAGAATTCGCGACTTACTATAAATAGTAAACTTACTATTTATAGACGGTCGTGATGTCTACTAGTGCGCAAGGTTTTCGGCCAAAAATAGTAAGTGTCCTATTTGGCTTCGCCAACCTGTTCTCCTAATTATTCTAAGCTCTTTTCACGTTGGGCGCAACTCCTAAAGCCCGACGGATGAAGAGTTATAAGCAAACTAAAACTTACTATTTATAGTAAAATGAAATTGAAACAGGGAAACGACCGTCAAATCAGGGGTTTCTCGCAATTCCGAGCGTCGCAACCCGGCATAGCAGGGTTGGTTGGCTAAAGTAGCTCGTTCTACCCCAAAATCATATATTTTTCGTCCGCTACTCATCCCGGATTGCGAGATACGCCTGATTTAAGGTCTGATGGTCCATATCACTTCTGTCGCCGACCGGGCCTTTTCTGATCCATCTTTTCCATGTAATTGTCCGTGACCCGCTCTACATCATCATTTGATAGCAAGAAATCCGAGGGATTTGGATTTAAGAGAAATTCAAATCTCTCAAAAGTTCTTTCTAAACTCCCACTTCAAAACTATGATTTCAAATCCACTTGGTCTACATGACTAAAATCCATCTAGTTCCACATGATTTCAAATCTCTGATTATTGTAACACATCTTAAAGGTGAAGGGCACCAATCATTCCACAATCTCCATATGTGGACAGCTGATCAACGCTAGTTACCCTAAGTCGCAGCACATGAAAAACCCAATTAGGAGGGTGGACTAGATTTCAAACACTCATTTTTAAAATAGAAATTCACTCTCATTTTAAAATCAATTAAAATAAAGACAATTGACATCTAAAATCACTTTTAAAATATTCAGAATGCTTTCAAAATACCATTCAAAAAAATCTGCTCTAGTACAGCTTGAGTGATCTACCCTATCATTTTCTTTCTAACCAAGCCACAGCATGAAATTATCTAAATTCCATTTTTAAATCCAAGTTGAGATTCTGACTATCATCAATGATCGCAGACATTAAGAGATTTGCATACATTAACTTCTCTCATCCTAAAATGTCACAACAGTAAACATCTAATATCATATCATACAACAATATTCTCATGTCTCTGAAATATAATGTGATCATGACACAACACAATCAAACGTAGCACTTCGCATGCCACATTCCCAAATTTCCCAAAAATAATGTAATGTGCCCATGCACAATACATTGAATGGGCGCACCACCGAGCGGACATACAAAACTACTTACATTGAACTTGTAGTGTTGGACCTGACATTCAAGGACCGTCGGGAGAAGAAAGGAAGCCACTAGCACCAAGGCTCGAACCCACGATTTCATGTCTCTGTCTGTCTATGTCTCTTATCTCTCTCTCTCTCTCTCTCTCTCTCTCTCTCTCTCTCTCTTTGCTTGGTATGCATGAATGACTTACCAACACAACCTTATAAAGAGGGAAGTGATATTTTGCTGGAATGTCGTTTTTCTGGTTTGGTGGAAGAGATTCTTCAGAGATGAGGTTTTCATTTACAACGTTTTGTTTTTTGTTGAACCTTTCTTGCATATTACATAAAGCTTGTATCTTTCTTTCATTACAGTTGTCAAACTGAGCTATTAAGCCTTTTTTTTTTTTTTTTTTATAAACACACGCACACGCCCCCCACACACACACGCACTCGAACCCTTGACCCGGTGTTGAAACTCCCGGGAGTCTACCACCCGGGTAAGAGTAAGGACCCAGCTATTAAGCCTTTTTAATTTTTATTTTTGGGCCATTTTCACATCGCACTAAAACTCTCAAAAGTGAAAAATGGGTGGTGGCAAAAAGAAGTACAACTACCGTAGGATAAGCTTGTCCTACAATGTAAGTGTGTGGGAACCACTTTGACGTGTCTATGATATCCACCGTTGGTTAGTTATCTGTGACCCCTTGTGCTCTACGTGAGCAGTAGAATCAGGTTATCCAGGACTCAGATGGGCCACACCATGTGAAATCATGACTGGAACTTTTACAACTGTTTGGTGTGGCCCACTTGAATTTTGGAATGAATTTGATTTTTGAGGTGTCTGTTCATCCTGTATCTTCTGAATGGATTAGATGGCATATAAAAAATGCAGTGGCCCCACCAATCTGGAAGCCTTTTAATGGTGTGTGTCCCCATCCCACTTGTTCCCTCTGATGTGGCCAAACTAAGTTTTGGATCAAACTGATTTTTTTTTTTTGCACCATAGAGAACCGGAGGAGACACACGTGATGGACGGATTGGATGTTATGTACACATCACAGTGGGCCCCACGCATGGAGTTGTAAGTGATCCGGTCCCATTATAGGATACCTGCAGAGAAGTACAGCCGTTGGATCTGAGGTCATGTTCATATGTTCCAAACCGTTTACAGGTACTGACCTTACCTTAGAATGAGGAATACCAGAAATGGAGTCCCAGGTTGAAATATTTCAGTGCTTTGACCATTTAAACCTCTCTTTGAATATTGAATGTGGGTAGTTGAACTGAACTTTAGAATCCTCCAATCTTGAAGTTTTTGGAAGTAGCCACAATCGATTTTTTATCTCCTCAAATTAACGGTCAGGATCACCGAATATTATCCTAGATCCAAACAAAAATTTGGCTGATCTGCTAATATTGTGGCCACACTGATGGATGGATGAGCCTAGTTTTTTTACCAGGGTACATACCAGGTGGGGCCCACCTGATGATATTGTCAATGGGATCTCCAATGTTACGTGAGGACCAAACTGGAAATCGGAATCGTTCATCTGACCAGGTGTTGAATATAAACCGTTGGTCTTTTCTGATCATGCAGGCCTGTGGGCCCATCATGGAGGGGCCATGTTTTGGACCGTCAAGGGCCACCTACCTGAAACTAGCTCAAACACAACCCATGCATGCATCTACAAGAAAATACTGCACCCAAGTACATGCATTTTTATACACAACCCTGCAACATGTGCGTTCCGCACGTATGCATTCACACATACCGTTGTGCATGTACATGCTATAGAAAAATTAAGACCTGGTGGCTTCATCACATGTGCATGTCACCAGCCCTTTTTGGGCAGGGGATACTCAGCACGTATCAAGCATGTATAGCATCCCGACCGTTCGTCTCTGTGCACTCCGGCAGATTGGTTTCACCCACATAATCACACCAGTCACTTTGTAGAAGTGGAGACCATGATCAAATAGTATGTTCCATGAGATAATCCTGACCTTTCATTTTTGTGGCCTTTGAAGAGACTCTCAACATGAGAAAAATCAGTAACGGTCTACATTGATCTGATATTAATCCCCCAAGATCAGTTGATAGGGTTTTACAATCTCCAAGACTTTCGGAGACCAACAGACCAGATTATTGAATAATGGGCCCACTTGTAGAAACCGAAAGCCGCCATCGGTACTAGTATCATCAACTTCACCACGACAAAATATAAGAAAACTTTGATACTCTGGCAGTGCGATGGATCATACGCAGGCACTTAAAATTATTTAGAACTTGCACACGTGTCAATCCAAATAAACCGTTAAAATAAGGATTACTAGTTTTAATCCAGCATAAACCAAATACTGGGTTATTTTAGTATCAGACTATCAGATTTGTGGACATTTATTAGACGGTTGAAAGTGAAAAATATCCGACGGTCTTATTTCAACAAAAGAGTTTTCAAGAATCAGAGGTTAGGATTGTTCAATAATCTTATTATTTGGGATGTAAATTAATGATACTGGGCTCCATTATTTAGTCAGTTAAATATCAGTTAATAATTTCCACGTGTACCGTTTCTAAGCGCCTACGTTTCAAGTCTCATACGCAAGCAGAGTATCAAATAACCCTGTAAGATACAGGTGGGCAATGTCTGTCAGAGAGGCTTGTTGTTTGAAAGCTAAGCGTAGAGGTGAGGTGGGTGATAACGTCTCAACACTATCCACTACCAGCAGCCACGTGGCCGATGATGGGCCATGAATTTGGTTGTTAGAGGTTTTCGTCATCTGCCCATCCACCTGGAATCGCACGTGCTAATTCGTTTAGGTGGGCCACAACGCAGGTTAGATGTTTCTACTCAGGTAGGTAACGTACGTTCTCCAAGACAAACGGACGGCTAAGATATGTTTTATCTAACCATCCATTTGTTTGATACACTTTGGCCCACCCGAGGAGTGAAATTGCTTGCATTTTAGGCAAGGAGATCTAGACAGCGTGGCCCACTTAATACACAGATCCGATCTCACACGCATTTTCCATAATGGCACGTGTCTTGAATATGTGGAAGACTAAAATCTCTTTCCGGAAGATAACGTAGGATCTGGATTGAATAGTTAAGTCTACCTATAAGGGTAAGTCATGATGGACTATCTAGAAAATGAAGCTAATAAGCAACGTTCCAAATTTGATTGAAGAAAGGTCAAAGAATGGATCGCTATGATCTTCTAATCTAAGAGGCCATTGAAAGTTTGCATGTGTTTGTTTGATTACCTGGATTATCAGCTCTGAATCTGATAGCCGTCCATCCGCCAGATGGGACGCCGATTGTGTTCCTCTCTACGGGATCCGTCTTCGGATTGAAATTGAAACCGTGAAGGTGGATCGGATGGTTCTCGGGCGATATAAAGGCCGTGTCTTGAAACACGATCTGCACCGTTGAATTGTACGCCAGCCTATAAAGCCGAGTCCCGTTAGTGGTTCGCGTGTTCGACGGCAGCGTTCCGGTGTAATTGAAAGTGATCGGCGGATTGCCGGGGAAATCACTGGTGAAGACTCCACTCATGTTGAAGAAATGCGCTTGGAGGAGAGCGGTCGTCGGCATCACGAAGCTGACGTTGTTGATGTCACCAACCAGACGTATGCCATTCTTACATATGGAGCATGGAATGAAGCCAAGGCCCACCGTGAAAAGGAGGGAGTGATCGACGGTTAGGGGGACGTTGGCTGGGAACTTTTTCGAGTTCAAGCTACGGAGAGCGGCATTGAAGTTGGTTGCGACCGGGGTGGCGTTTTGGGGAGGTGGGGTCGTGAGGGTGGTCGGCGATGCGCCGAGCATGCCTGAGTAGTGTAAGATAGCAGTGCCGGTTGTATTATCAACGGGGATCGGCGAGTCCTTGAACGGGGATATGACGACTAGGTAACGGCCCGGGGTGCGATCGGCGGTTAGGAGGACGTTGGTGGTCTGGCCTGGTGTGATGAGGAGGGTGTCGGTTTTGAAGGGTTTGGTGTAGGTGGCGTCGACCTCGACTACTGTCAGCTTGTGGCCAGCTACTTTGAAGAAGAGCTCTTCATTGAGTGCAGCATTGATGAGTCGGAGCATGTAGGTCTTGCCTCTCCTTACTTGTAACGTGAACCCACCTGCGCATGATAGAAAGCGCGCGAAATTACAGGTTTTGAATCTTACAGGTGGGCCAGGCTTCGATGGGCCCACTGATTCAACTGAGTTTGAAGAACTCGGCAGTTTTATTTAAAAATCTAGACTGAATCGACTCAGTCCAAGTATAGAGAGTTTAAATGGTCTGGTCGAGTTCTGAGTCGACTCAGTTAATGAGTTCTGGATATTTCCACTGTGGTATTACCATTGGAAGAGCAATTTGAGAATGGCCCAGGATGGCCGTTGATTGTGTGGGCGTCTGATACGTTCGGTGAAACCCCAGAATTCAGAGACTCGTCGATCACTTCTGTGTCCGATTTCCACCATTCGCCTGTAATTCAGATAAAATCAAATCAAAACAAGAATCCAAACCGTCCAAGTTACATTCTGATGTAAGATGCAATTCCTGATCAAGCATTTGTCTGGCCCAACTAACTTAACATGTAAGGCCGTCCATCTGATTGATAGAAGATACACCAAAGAACTCCACCCTATCGGATGATCCTAACCGTCTCATTGGGCCATCGTAAGACACAGACCGTTGGATGTGATCGTTGCATGGATCATCCAGTTTGGAAAATATTGAGCCATGGTCCTCCCATTTTTAATCCCATCACATGGATTATGTCATTGAAGGTGGGCCCCACATATATCAGAAGGTGTGTATGCCCACCTAGAATCACGACTACTTCCTTATCAGGCGTTGGGAACGGATATGGAACGTAAGGGGCGGGGAGGTTGGGCAGGATGACGAAGGCGCCGTGCACCGTCGCACGTAGCCAGAGGATGTGAGCGTGCAACCAAAGAGTTCCTCTTTGGCCTGTGATAGTGAAGTTGTAGATGTACTGATTTCCGGGCTGGATCGGACACTGCGTGATGTATGCCGGCCCATCAGCCCAACCAGTGCGAAGCTGCCGGATACTGTGCCTGTGAAACCAAAACACAAGATTCCATTATTCTTAATCATATTTTCAATGATCCAAACCGTTGATACAATGGGAATCGTTGTGAATATAAAACCCAAAAAAAAAAAAAAAAAAAAAAAAAAAAAAAAAAAAAATCTTAAATTGGACAATTTCAAACCTTTGATCATTTAAATAATTTTCCTTACTAGGCTGGCCATGCCCATCCTTGCTCTGTTCGGTCATGGGCGGCTACCCCGAGTCCAGTCCTTTTTGGGACATATTGGGGCTGAGCTGTGAGACCTATGGGTTGCATCTGGGTCTGATATGGGTTGGATATCAGCCATCTATCTAAAGGGCCAGAAGGTGGGCCAT
Source organism: Magnolia officinalis (assembly GCA_021015155.1). Lineage (NCBI taxonomy): Eukaryota > Viridiplantae > Streptophyta > Magnoliopsida > Magnoliales > Magnoliaceae > Magnolia > Magnolia officinalis. The sequence continues at coordinate 93,864,122 of JAJHSJ010000006.1, read as the reverse complement.
TCAGGCTATTGGCTCATGGGTTGGGCTGGACTGGGTCAGTTTGATATATCAACTCACCAGTGGATGGTAACATTGTATTTGACGTGGTTGACTATTGAGGGTCAAATATCAGACCCCATTTATTACCTCTATCTATGAGCATGACTCTGTTTAACGGCTTGGTTTAACTGTGTGTGATGTGATGCAAGGTGGAATTACGAACGTAGACTGAAGAAGGGTACTAAAAGCGTGGATTTGACGCTCTGAAGACACCAAGGCAAGGGACGGACTCCAGGGGACCAAGATCGACGGATTTACACGCCATTGATCCATGAAATTAGAGAAATTGAAGTTCAAGAGGCCTGAAAGTTAGCAAGAATGCAAGATTAGAGAGTTCCCACCACCTGATTGGCTCAAAACTTTATACAGGGTCCGAGGACGCTAAATTAACCGCACACGTCAAAATTCACCCGTTGAATCCTTGTGGAAGCAGTCCAACAGACATATCAACCCATAAACCGTTGATTCTAGGCCCACCTGCATTCTAGTTATGCTTCAAACGTTGGCTCAACCCCTTAAATTAGCTGAGAAAAGGGATGAATGGATGGATTGGAGTAGTTTAGTACCATCACAGTGGACCCCACCCTATGTGGAATGTGCATAATGCACATGTGCACCAGCCGTGCACTGCATCTCCAAGCTGGTCAAACCACCTTGGACCCGCCTCTCTTTCAAAAATGGCAACTGTCGTTCTCTGTTGCTGCGTAGAAACGAAAACTTCCGTTTCATCAACGATCGCAGCCGACCATCTGTTCACTTAAGTGGGCCACCACCTTCGACCAAGAAGTACATCTGGACCGTCCATTCACCTCAGGACGTCAAACCGATCGTACACATGGTTGTTCTCCAGACTCATGCACGTGAGTGGATTGAAACAATGCCAACTTGTCTAATGGACGGTAGTTTTAAAAATCAATGGGTCGCACTCATCTCGAGCCAAAACCGGCCCTCTCTGAACGGTTTTTTGAACTGAATACGAAGAACGGACTGGATTATCAAGTAAGACGAAGAAAGTGGGCCCCACCGACAGCCAGCGCAAGGAACGTTGGCCTTGTTACGCAATCCGAAAAAACTAGATTTTCCAGATCATCTTGGCTCACCATCAATGATCGGACGGCCGATCTGAACCGTCTATTGTGAAGGCCGTTGAAAAACGTCCCAAGGGTCGGTGATTTTTTAGTCGAGATGCAAGGAAAAGTGGAGATGGGGGAGCCCGATTCTGACTGTGTAAAGGAGTGCGCATCTCTCTGCACCGACTCCAGATGTATACGAAGTGCGAAAATTCTCCGCGCGGACTCTTGTTTTACACGCATAGCACCAACTTCAGCAGCTATAAAGGAGATTGAGAGACGCAGAAGGGAAATCATCCACAGCAGGAACAGGAAGAGAGAGAGAGAGAGAGAGAGAGAGAGGGAGAAAAAAGAGAATTTGATTTTTGATTTTTTTTGTTGTTTTTATTATTTATTTTGAGAGACCCAGCCAATCATGGTTGGCTAAACCTCTTAGCTAGGGCTAAGAGGTGAAGCTTGTGGCGTGATGGGAGCTTCTACGGGTTTGATTTAAACTGAACTGATTGACTCTAGTTTGATTTAAGAAATTTTTAGTCATTAATGGTTTGTTGTGATTTAATTACAGTAGATCTGTGATGGCTTGAATAATCATTTCCTTTTATTTTGATGTTCGGAAACCCTGTTGTTCGCCATCGTCTCATGGACATGGTTGGATGATGAACCTTTCCTAACCATCATCTCTCTGATTGGTTGTGTGGTAGTTTTTTAATTCTTGTGTATCTGTCTCATAGGCATGGTTTTGTGATGGAATCATATAATATACATCCTTCTTATCTTTTGAAAACTAGATCAAAAGAATTTCAATGTGCTTTAGCGATATATCTTCCAACTGGATGAAGATGGGACTCGAAGTCCAGTTGAGTTCATGAATCGACCATAGATCTCCCTGATCTCTACAAGTGGATCCTCTGAATCCCTAGTTTCCTACCTCTTAAATTTCTTAAGTTTTAGATAATATTTCACCATTATTCCTCAAATTCAATTGATTTAGATTTCATCTTATTCTAGTTCTAGTTCTGGTTAGTTTCAGATTACGTACAGGTTTCAGTCCCTGTGGATTCGACCTCGGTCTCACCGAGTTTATTACTACATCACAACCCTATACTTGGGGAGTGAACAAGTTTTTGGCGCCGTTGCCGGGATTGACGGCTACGTTTCCTGAAGTTAACTGGTTTAGGATTAGTTTAAGATTAGGACTTTTCTGATTTTTAGGGTTTATTTTTAGAATTTTCTAATTCCAGGTTTTCCTTTAATTTTTAGAAATTTTCTTTCAAGTAACTTTCTATTTTTAGATAGTTTTCCTTTTTAGAAACTAACCCAACTTTCTTATTTTGTAGGATTCTGAGATAGGTTTCTAAATTGGTAATTTCTCTCTTCCTTGCTTTCTAGATTAGGATTCCTTTTTAGCAAGTTTCTAATTCTAACTCTTTTAGAATCTAATTTTGTTTCCTATTTTATTTTTAGAAATTTTCTATTTGAAGACTTTCTGTTTAGAAACTAACTTTCCTGTTTTGTAAGCCTTTTAGAAATTCTAATTCGGTAAGCTCTTTCTAATTTCTACTTTCTTTTTCAAATTTCTGTTACTAACTTACTTTCTAGTTTAGAACTTTCCTAAATTGTTTTAGAAATTTTATACTCTCTTAGGAATTTTTCTTTTTTTCTAAATTAAAAACTAGTTTACTATTATTCTCTTCTTAGGAATTTTATAATCTTAGGCTTGCTATTCTTAGAAACTAACTGTTTTGTTTTATTTTGCAGGTTTTAATTTAGGGACTCCAATTTGGTAACTTCCTTCCAACCCTCTCTTTCTTTTAGATTTTTATTTCCTTCTTAGGATTAGGTTTAGAATTTGATTGAGGGCTGCGAGTGTTTCATGCCCAAGTGGGCTCGTGACAACACTCGACGTCTCTTGACTGAAGGAGGATTAGTTGAGGGGTTAACTGTCCATCGTAGGACTAGACATCGCTCGAAATCCCCTGAGTTAATTGAGGATATGGCTGGAAATCAACCTCTTCTACCCCAACCTAGGGTAGAAGATGTCCAGGATGAGAATGAGGTGCATCAAGCACCCCCGCCTCGTACCTTACGAGATTACTTACAACCGGCGGGGGTGAGTACGCCCTCATGCATGGTTTTTCAGGAGAATGCAGGACATATGGATATCAAGCCAGGGGTGATCCAACTCCTTCCTAAATTTCATGGGCTTGAGTCAGAGAATCCATATCTACATCTAAAAGAGTTCGATGAGATCATGACTACCCTATACTTTCCTAACGTGTCTGATGACACGGTCAGGTTAAAACTCTTTCCCTTTTTTGTGAAAGAGAAAGCCAAGACGTGGTTACATTCACTACGTCCTCAATCTATTGGCAGATGGAATGACATGACAAGGGAGTTCATTAAAAAGTTTTTTCCATATCATAAGACGAACACCCTTAGGAAGTCGATCATGAACTTCGCCCAAAGGGAAGATGAAACATTCTTCCAATGTTGGGAGCGGTTCAAAGATCTTGTCAGTTCATGCCCACAACATGGTTTTGAAACGTGGCGCATCACGAACTTTTTCTATGATGGACTGACATCTCCCATGCGCCAATTAGTTGAGACAATGTGTAATGGGGAGTTTATGAATAAAGGTGTCGATGAGGTGTGGGACTACTTTGATAAACTTGCTGAGAACACACAAACATGGGACATCTCCCCTAGACCAGTACGAGTACTACGCCTAGGCCGACTCATTCCAAAGAAAGAGGTGGAATGTACCTCCTGAAAGATGATGATGATATTAATGCTAAGGTAACCAATCTTACTCGAAAACTCGAGGCCATGGAATTAAAGAAGGATAAGGCCAAGGAAATTGTTTGTAGTATTTGTGGTTGCAACATTCACACTACTGAGAATTGCCCAACTATATCTGCCTTTCAAGAGGTATTGAATGAGCAATCCAATGCTGTAAGCAATTACCAAAGACCTTTCAGTGGGCCCACCTCTAACACATACAATCCTGGCTGGAGAAATCATCCAAACTTCAGTTGGAGGAATGGACAAACCGCTACACCTCAAGGTTTCCTAAATCAAAATCCAACTCAAGAGAAACCTCAAGAGGATTCGGTTCTGAAACATTTTCAAAAGCAAGAGCTTTTCAATCAGGGTATGCTACAGGCCTTCCAAGACCTTACAAAAGCAATACAAGGACTTAAGGCTGAAAATGCGATTGGGAACAAGGGGAGCTTCCCAGCTCAACCTCTTCCCAATCCTAAACCGCAATATGAAGTTAGCGACCCAAGCTCTTCAAATCAGATGGAGCAAGCTAAATCCATCACCACTCTTAGGAGTGGAAAGATCATTGACAAAACCATTCCGGTTAGGGCTGAAAAGTCTAAGGACCCGGAAGTGGATAAAGAAGATGGATCCATGCCCCACCCCAGAGTTAGAACCGGAACCTCAAGGAAAGCCGGTTGCTCCATTTCTCCAACGGTTGGTTGCACCAAAACCTCTCTCTAACTCTCAGGATATTCTAGAGGTGTTGAAACAAGTGAAGGTCAACATTCTACTTGATGCCGTGAAACAAATACCTTCATATGCCAAATTCTTGAAAGACTTATGTACGACCAAAAGACGGCAAAATATTCAAAAGAAAATCTTCCTGACTGAGAAAGTGAGTGCCATCCTAAAGCAAGATGTGCCGCAAAAATTCAAAGACCCCGGTAGCCCAACCATATCATGTGTAATTGGGGACTATCGAATTGATCACGCACTTCTTGACTTAGGAGCGAGCGTTAATCTTATTCCTACTCGGTATACAAACAGTTGGTTTAGGTGAATTAAACCCACCTTAACCACACTACAACTTGCTGATCGCTCTGTTCGTGTACCAAGAGGGATAATTGAGGATGTGTTGGTCCAGGTTGATCGATTTTACTACCCAGTAGATTTCATCATCCTGGATACCGAACCCATCAACAATACAAGCACTCAGATTCCCGTCATTCTTGGTCGCCCATTCCTTGCCACTTCAAACGCAATTATCAATTGCAGGAATGGTGTCATGAGTATGTCTTTCGGGAATATGACATTAGAAATGAATATCTTTTTCAACACTGGCAGACGGGTAGAGGAAGATGACGATATCCATGATATTAACATGATTGACACTTTCGTGGAAGATAGGACACCCCTTACCTTATCCTCTGATCCTCCTAGAGACGTGCCTGGCCCACTCCCATGAGTTTGATGATGACATAATTAGGGAGACGTGTGTCATGCTTGATGCTGGTACCGGTACTTGAAGTTAACCGGTGGAGGCCTCAATTTGAAAAGTTACCCCAAACTGATGAAGTGCCTCTACCGTCTAACCTCAAGCCACCGAAGCTTGACCTAAAACCTTTGCCCTCTGATTTAAAATATGCATACTTAGGTCAAGATGAGACATACCCGGTGGTGATTTCTGCCCACCTGGAGAAAGAACAAGAGAGTATGCTCATATCTACTCTCCTTGAGCATAAGGGAGCCCTGGGATGGACAATTGCGGACCTCAAGGGAATCGACCCCTCGATTTGTACTCACCGCATATATCTTGAGGATAATGCGAAGACCGCTCGGCAACCACAACGTAGACTAAATCCAAACATGAAGGAAGTGGTTAAGGCCGAGGTTCTTAAACTATTGGATGTGGGTATCATATACCCTATATCTGATAGTCAATGGGTGAGTCCAACTCAGGTGGTTCCTAAGAAGTCCGGGATCACCATCGTAGCCAATGCCAATAATGAACTCGTACCGACTAGAGTCACTACTGGTTGGAGGATGTGCATTGACTACAGGAAATTAAATACCGTCACGAGGAAAGACCACTTTCCTTTGCCCTTCATTGATCAGATCTTGGAAAGGTTAGCTGGTCATTCCTATTACTGTTTTCTTGACGGGTATTCGGGCTACAACCAGATAAAGATCGCCCCTGAAGATCAAGAAAAGACTACGTTTACATGTCCCTACGGCACCTTTGCTTACCGAAGGATGCCATTCGGGCTATGTAATGCTCCTGCCACCTTCCAGCGATGTATGATGAGCATATTTTCTGACATGGTGGGGCAATATTTAGAGGTCTTCATGGACGATTTCTCTGTCTTCGGTCCATCTTTCAGCGAGTGCTTGGAAAGTCTTAAATGTGTGCTGAAAAGATGTGAAGAAAAGAACTTGGTACTTAATTGGGAGAAGTGTCATTTCATGGTTCAGAAGGGAATTGTCCTTGGACACATTATTTCATCCAAAGGAATCGAGGTGGATAAGGCAAAGATCGATCTTATCTCTAACCTACCTCCACCCAAGAACATAAGGGACGTGCGATCCTTCTTAGGACACGCCGGGTTTTACAGAAGATTCATAAAGGACTTTAGTCTCATCTCTCGTCCTCTATGTAATTTACTTCAAAAGGATGCACCATACGAGTGGACTGAACCATGTCAGGAAGCTTTCACTAAGCTTAAGGGCATATTGACTAGTGCACCCATCATACAGCCACCTGACTAGAGCATTCCTTTTGAACTTATGTGCGACGCGTCTGATTATGCTCTTGGGCAGTTCTAGGCCAGAGAAAAGATAAGAAACCCTACATTATTCATTACGCAAGTAAGACTCTAAATCCTGCCCAAGTGAACTACTCGACTACGGAAAAGGAACTCTTAGCCGTAGTGTTTGCCTTGGACAAATTTAGGTCCTACTTGATCGGATCCAAGATCATTATTTACACTGATCACGCAGCGCTTAAGTATCTTCTGTCTAAGAATGATGCTAAGCTCCGCCTGATACGATGGATCCTCCTACTCCAGGAATTTGACCTAGAGATAAAAGATAAAAAGGGAGTAGAGAACGTAGTGGCTGACCATCTTTCTCGCCTTAATCCCTCTGATTCCTTTGAGACGACGCAGATTAATGACATGTTCCCTGACGAACAGTTGTTCAGAGTCTCTCATTCACCTTGGTTCGCTGATATCGCTAATTATCTTGCCACAGGTTCCATACCGACACATTGGACTGCGCAAGATAAGAAGAAATTTTTCACCGAGGTGCGCAACTTCTTCTGGGATGATCCATACTTGTTTAAATATTGCCCAGACCAAATCTTGAGGAGATGTGTGCCAGACGATGAGCATCAGAGTGTCATCTCCTTCTGTCACTCACAGGCCTGTGGTGGTCACTTTTCTGCAAAAAAGACCACGGCCAAGATTCTGCAGTGTGGCTTCTATTGGCCTACTATGTTCAGGGACACTCATGAGTTTTGCAAAGCTTGTGAGCGTTGTCAGAAATTGGGAGCATTGTCCCGTCGAAATATGATGCCCTTGAATCCCATTCTTATCATCGAGGCATTTGATTGTTGGGGCATCGATTTCATGGGACCATTCCCCAATCTTTTGGAAATCTATATATTTTGCTCGCTGTAGACTATGTCACTAAATGGGTCGAAGCTATTCCGTGTCGGAATAATGACCATCGCACGGTCATTAAATTCCTAAAAGAGAACATCCTTTCCCGATTTGGAACGCCTCGAGCCATCATTAGTGATGGGGGCTCACACTTTTGTAATAGACCATTTGAGAGTTTAATGAAGAAATACGGTATCTCTCATAAGGTGAGCACCCCATACCACCCACAGACAAGTGGGCAAGTTGAGATTTCCAATAGGGAGATCAAACACATTTTGGAGAAAACGGTTAACCCTGACCGTAAGGATTGGTCAATTCGATTGACCGATGCCTTATGGGCGTACCGTACTGCTTTTAAAACCCCTATTGGAATGTCTCCCTTTAGACTTGTCTATGGGAAAGCTTGCCACTTGCCTGTGGAGTTGGAACATAGAGCCTACTGGGCGATCAAAAGTTTGAATTTCAATCTGGACAGCGCTGGCTCGCTACGCAAACTTCAGTTAAATGAACTCGAAGAAATCCGGAACGACGCGTATGAGAACTCGAGAATTTACAAGGACAGGATGAAGGCGTTTCATGACCAACATATTCTACGAAAATCATTCACGCCAGGCCAGAAAGTCCTTTTGTATAACTCTCGATTACATCTCTTTCCAGGTAAGCTTCGATCTCGTTGGACCGGCCCTTTTACTGTTATCACTGCATATCCTCATGGGGCCGTCGAGATAAGAGACCCCGACAATGGCAAGGAGTTTAAAGTAAATGGACATCGCTTAAAGCCATTTGTCGAGAAATTTGATTCAGAGGACATGTCCATGCCTCTGACTAATCCTGTTTACCAGGATTGATCTCCTAGTCTGACGGAGGTATAGGTAGTTTTCCTGTTTGCATAGGACTAGGGTAGTTGCTTTGGTCTAGCTGAAGACGTTAAACTTAGCGCTCCTGGGAGGCAACCCAGCTTTTCAATTTATTTCATTTTCCTAGTTAGTTAGTTCAATGTTTGTGGGTAACATTACTGCAAACCCTCACGAGACTACAACTCGTCCACTAGGGGCAACCTAGGGGTTTAAAGGCTTGTTGCATATGCTAAATGCAATCGAGAGCACCTGCGAAAGTGGTATAGGTAGGAGTTTATTTTTGTTATTTGTATTTTACTTGTGTTGGTTTCTCTCTTGCGCTGACTTAATCTCTCGCTGATATTTTTAGAAAAGTCTCCCAATTCGTTATCCGGGTACTATCTTCCCATCACTTCTCTTTTACTTTCGTTGTCCCATGTGCATGGCATGCTTACATCTTTCACATTGAGGACAATGTAGATTTTAGGTTGGGGTGGGAGATTAGGTTTCTCAATCAGTGTTTTCTTAGTCTTGAGCAAAAATTGTGAAAATTTTTAAAATTTTTTCTTGACTTTCTTGTACATTCGAAGTGATCTTGACGGTCATGTAGAGCACTAGAATTTCAAGATACGTGATGTTGGTAATTTATGACTCTTGGATTCAGTGTTTGTTAGATTTCACAGTTAAGTTTGAATTGTTAATCCATGATTAGAAGTTTTAAACATTGATTGAGTCATGATTTCACATGTCACATCTCGCTTTCACATTAAGGGTTCAGTTTGATATTGAAGGTTGACTTGGTAATCAGTAAGCATGAAAGGAACCGACCTGGGGAATTGTCCACCATGTTCGATAAGAAGAATGAAAGAAAAAAAAAATACCCAGCTACAAAAATAGCTGCCTGCGGAAAGGGTTGGGTGAACAACTTCACCATAGGTTTGCTCCCTATAGGTGAGGATTTAATCCCCACGGATGATACATGAAAATAGATGGGTGTACAGTCTTCACCATAGGTTTGCTCCCTATAGGTGAGGATGTGATTCCCCTTCTTGGCGTTACTTCTAATGAAAAATCAAAAGCTAAAAGAATGAAAGGATGATCTGTGAGAGGAAAGGTTTAAGTTAGGTTTGGTTGTCATGATTTCTCTGTTGGTTATCAATGTTATCATGAAATTGACGAATTTGATCTTAATGTTGATAAGCCGGGACTACACTATACACTCATGGATCTCAATGTTTAGAATTTTCTTTCTGATTGATGGATTAATACTTTAAACTTGATTATGAAGTTTACCGTGCGCTGGAGTCCAGGAGAGAGAGAGTAATGCCCAATATTCATCTTAGAATTCTATAATCTGAGTTTTTTTTTCAAAAATCACTTGAGTTCATAGAAATTGTCCTGTAATTCTCAACTTATTTTTCGCATATTTTGATCGGGACTAGCAAAATGTTGGTTGGGGGTTGTGTTGAGGGTCAAATATTGCATATCAGACCCCATTTATCACCTGGATTTATGAGCATGACTCTGTTTAACGGCTTGGTTTAACTGTGTATGTGATGCAAGGTGGAATTACGAACGTGGACTGAAAAAGGGTACTAAAAGCGTGGATTTGACACTCTGAAGACACCAAGGCAAGGGACGAACCCCAGGGGACCAAGATCGACGGATTTACACGCCATTGATCCGTACGTGTAATTAGAGAAATTGAAGTTCAAGAGGCCTGAAAGTTAGCCAGAATGCAAGATTACAGAGTTCCCACCATCTGATTGGCTCAAAACTTTATACAGGGTCCGAGGACGCTAAATTAACTGCACACGTCGAAATTCACCCGTTGAATCCTTGTGGAAGCAGTCCAACAGACATATCAGCCCATAAACCGTTGATTCTAGGCCCACCTGCATTCTAGTTATGCTTCAAACGTTGGCTTAACCCCTTAAATTAGCTGAGAAAAGGGATGAATGGATTGGATTTTGGAGTACCATCACAGTGGACCCCGCCCTATGTGGATGTGCATAATGCACATGTGCACCAGCCGTGCACTGCATCTCCAAGCTGGTCAAACCACCTTGGACCCGCCTCTCTTTCAAAAAAGGCAACTGCCGTTCTCTGTTGCTGCGTAGAAACGGAAACTTCCGTTTCATCAACGATCGCAGCCGACCATCTGTTCACATAAGTGGGCACCACCTTCGACCAAGAAGTACATCTGGACCGTCCATTCACCTCAGGACGTCAAACCGACCGTACACATGGTTGTTCTCCAGACTCATGCATGTGAGTGGATTGAAACAGTGCCAACTTGTCTAATGGACGGTAGTTTTAAAAATCAATGGGTCGCACTCATCTCGAGCCAAAACCGGCCCTCTCTGAACGGTTTTTTGAACTGAATACGAAGAACGGACTGGATTATCAAGTAAGACGAAGAAGTGGGCCCCACCGACAGCTAGCGCAAGGAACGTTGGCCTTGTTACGCGATCCAGAAAAACCAGATTTTCCGGATCATCTTGGCTCACCATTAATGATCGGACGGCCGATCTGAACCGTCTATTGTGAAGGCCGTTGAAAAATGTCCCAAGGGTCGGTGATTTTTTAGACGAGATGCAAGGAAAAGTGGAGATGGGGGGGCCCGATTCTGACTGTGTGAAGGAGTGCGCATCTCTTCGCACCGACTCCAGATGTATACGAAGTGCGAAAATTCTCCGTGCGGACTCCTGTTTTACACATAGCACCAACTTCAGCAGCTATAAAGGAGATTGAGAGACGCAGAAGGGAAATCATCCACGGCAGTGAACAGGAAAGAGAGAGAGAGAGAGAGAGAGAGAGAGAGAGAGAGAGAGAGAGAGAGAGAGAGAGAGAAGAGAAGAGAATTGGTTTTTGATTTTTTTTGCTGCTTTATTTATTTTATTTTGAGAGACCCAGCCAATCATGGTTGGCTAAACTTCTTAGCTAGGGCTAAGAGGTAAAGCTTGTGGCGTGATGGGAGCTTCAACGAGTTTGATTTAAACTGAACTGATTGACTTTAGTTTGATTTAAGAAATTCTTTTAGTCATTAATGGTTTGTTGTGATTTAAATTACAGTAGATCTGTGATGGCTTGAATAATTTCTTTCCTTTTATTTTGATGTTCGGAAACCCTATTGTTCGCCATTGTCTCATGGACATGGTTGGATGACTGAACCTTTCCTGACCATCATCTCTCTGATTGGTTGTGGGGTAGTTTAATTCTATTGTGTACTCTGTCTCATGGGCATGGTTTTGTGATGGAATCCATACTAATCTACATCCTTCTTATCTTTTGAAAACTAGATCAAAAGTAGTTCAATTGTGCTTTAGCGATATATCTTCCAACTGGATGAAGATGGGACTCGAAGTCCAGTTGAGTTCATGAATCGACCATAGATCTCCTGATCTCTACAAGTGGATCCTCTGAATCCCTAGTTTCCTACCTTTAAATTTCACAAGTTTTAGATACATATTTTACTATTATTCCTTAAATTCACTTGATTTAGATTGCATCTTATTCTAGTTCTGGTTCTGGTTAGTTTCATATTACGTATAGGTTTCAGTCCCTGTGGATTCGACCTCGGTCTCACCGAGTTTATTACTACATCACAACCCTATACTTGGGGAGTGAACATTGACAACCTTCATGAGCACATTGTCATCCTCCCTTGCATAGAGAGTGGGCCCTGGGAATTGCCCGTTGACGGTTACGATGGGCTTGGATTGACACAGCCGAGTTGTATTCTTCTTCACCACCTGCGCACATTAGCACGGACATCTCAAAATTCATCTTCCCATTTTCACTATAAAATCCATTAATTTCTTGTAGTATTTTTATGCCTTGTTTTTAATATTTGCTTGTTTAGGCAATTTTGTTCTCTTTGTAGGAAAGAAGGTGGTGGAAGGAGTGTTATTTCTGAGGGGATCCCACATTCCTAGATGCTCCGGTATCAGAACCATCTATATACTGGATGCTTATTTAAAATGGAGTAACCAAAAAATCGTACTGAGAGCATGACTCCTGCCGTTGATTCGTGGGGTGAATGTGAACAAGCAATAGTTGTCCTTTTGATGATTCACAATCAACTAGAATTATTTATATTCAGAATCATGTGATCAATGTAAGTGCTTGTTTGTAAACGTGGATTGAAAAGATTTGTAGGGATAGGCTGTTATTTGGTCATTTGATAGCAAGAAATCCGAGGGATTTGGATTTAAGAGAAATTCAAATCTCTCAAAAAGTTCTTTCTAAACTCCCACTTCAAAACTATGATTTCAAATCCACTTGGTCTACGTGACTAAAATCCATCTAGTTCCACATGATTTCAAATCTCTGATTACTGTAACCCATCTTAAAGGTGAAGGGCACCAATCATTCCACAATCTCCATATCTGGACAGCTGATCAACGCTAGTTATCCCAAGTCTCAGCTCATGAAAAACCCATTTGGGAGGGTGGACTAGATTTCAAACACTCATTTTTAAAATAGAAATTCACTCTCATTTTAAAATTAATTAAAATAAAGTCAATTGACATCTAAAATCACTTTTAAAAATATTCAGAATGCTTTCAAAATGCCATTCAAAAAAACCTACTGTAGTACAGCTTGAGTGATCTACCCTATCATTTTCTTTCTAACCAAGCCACAGCATGAAATTATCTAAATTCCATTTTTAAATCCAAGGTGAGATTCTGACTATTATCAATGAGCGCAGACATTAAGAGATTTGCATACATTAACTTCTCTCATCCTAAATGTCACAACAGTAAACATCTAATATCATATCATGCAACAATATTCTCATGTCTCTGAAATATATGTGATCATGACACAACACACAAAAAACGTAGCACTTCGCATGCCACATTCCCAAATTTCCCAAAAATAACGTAATGTGCCCATGCACAATACATTGAATGTGCGCACCACCGAGCGGACATACAAAACACTACTTACATTGAATGTGCCACCAAAGAGTTCCTCTTTGGTCTTATTTCAACACTGTTGGATAAAATTGATTATTTGAGATATAACTTATTGACAGTGGTTTCTATAATTTAGTCAGTTAGATATGAGCTAATAAATTCCACACGTACTATTTCTAAGGGCCTGGGTATCAAGCCTCATACGCAGCCAGAGTATCACATAACTCCCATTTGCTGGTCGGGGTCGATTATACCTGCCAACCGCCTGGTGGTGGGTTAGCCTCAGCCTGGGGTTAGAAAATATTAATTAGATGGGCACTTGAACCAATGACCTCATTGTTGAAATTCACTTCATTTGTGATTGAGCCATGAGTGGGACCCATCTTGTTCTGTTAAAAAACCCCTTTAAAATGGTCAATGGACTAAGTCATTATAGCTAATTAGATTCAATCCTAAGCTGCTAGCTGACTAGGATGGTTCACCCACCATTCCCTTTTAAAATGAGATCCAAACAGATTAAGAAAGCTAGCCAAACAACCACGAAAACAACATCAAATTGTTAATCAATTACCAGCGAGATTAGCCGAAACTTGAAGAATTTCACTCTTAGATGATGATTGAAAACAAAATGGAGTTACAAAAACTTAAAATGACATTGGCTTTTATTCGCGATACACTTCAACAACTCTCGTCCGTCCATCAGTTGGTGATAGTAAGAAAAGAGAACACTGAATTTTTGTTCCTCTTTTCAGCATCCTCATCATGGCGTGTTTGGCGGGCCTAGCAAGCTGGAAGGTCAGACGGAGGCGGCAAAAGTGATTGGTTGGGGCCCTTGCCATTGTCCACCACAAATGCCATCTTCAGTCCCCATGTGGTGTGCACTTCCAAATGACAATGTAAGAACCAAACACCTACACAAGTAATAGAGAAAAACCCAACAATAGTTTAGAGGTGGACCATCATCAGTAGGGCCCACCCAAGCCCAATACAGGCAAAAAAAAATAGCCGTGCCCTATCCTCCGTATGATTATCAATAAAGCGAGCCTGAACTCGGCCCATCAACCCACTTTTATAAGATCCTGGCCGTTCATTAGGTGTGTTCCACCTATCATGGCCCCAACATCAAGCCACTTCTACCATTAATTAGCGACAAGCTTTTAATCACAGCGCGCCCGATCCTGTGGGCTCGAATTCTAGGCTAGGGCACTGCCATCGGGCCTAATAGTCCAGCCCAAGTCCAGCCCTTAAGAATATATGTTATGAGTGGCTAGATTTGACCGTTAGACTAGGTGGGAAATGATAGAGTAGGTCATGACCCACCATATATAATAGGGTAGACATCCAATCAGAGGGGCATGTAAAGTCTTAAAACACTTTTTAAAAATGATTTCTTTTTCCTTGAAAGGCCACGTAGGAGATGTATCTTGCTATTGTATGCCTACCAAAGACTCAATTAGGTGGGCTTCACATAATTATCGGTTTAAATCTAACCATTAGATTATTCAGATTCAATGATTCAATGAGCCTTATTACAGTTGTAATCATTGCAAATAAGTTCGGGGCGGGTTACTTGAATAGTGGTATTGTACATGATTATTAAGCCGAATATAAAAATCTATTATGTGGAGATCATAGAGGAGAGAAGTGTGATGGGTAAGCTTCTCTAGCCTTCTTTTATATAAATATATGTCTCATCCCATCACCCATATAAGATTAATGTCTTGTCCCATCACCCAGATAAGAGAGAAAAGCCTAATTTTATCGAAAATTCTAGGGAGGCCATAGCGTGTGTGGAAGACTAAAATCTCTATCCTGAAGATAACGTAGGATCGGGATTAAATAGTTAAGTCTAACTATAAGGGTAAGTCATGATAGACTATCTAGAAAAATGAAGTTAATAAGCAACGTTCCAAATTTGATTGAAGAAAGGTCAAAGAATGGATGGCTATGATCTTCTATCTAAGAGGCCATTGGAAGTTTGCATGTGTTTGTTTAATTACCTGGATTATCAGCTCTGAATCTGATAGCCGTCCATCCGCCAGATGGGACGCTGATTGTGTTCCTCTCTACGGATCCACAAGATTGAATTGGCGGTATCCGTCTTCGGATTGAAATTCCC
>JAJHSJ010000006.1:93648611-93848611 GCA_021015155.1 Magnolia officinalis | reverse complement strand
TTCACAAATCCAGTTCACCCATTATGTGTGTCCCACTTGTTAGCCGTCCAGACCGAGTTTCAGCAGCTGCATCAAAGCTTTAGGTAGGTCCCACCAAGTACTTTTTGTTCTGGCATGTCTTCACATGGTTTTAGAGGTTATGGCCCACCCGTGATCACATCGTCCTAAGATTTTGGCTCAACGCCTAAAATAGGATGAGGAAGAGGATGGACAGTATAGATTTGGGAAATACAATAAGGTGGGGCCCATGTGAGCAACATCCTAAACCCTTTAGAAATTTTATTTTTCTTTAAAACAAAGCAGCCTGACTTCCAGCGTCCACGTTAGCTGTACATGCACCTACGGTGGTCCCACATGTACGAGTCTCCACATTAATCAGGGGGGTCCCACATCGAGGTGAGGCTCATATTCATCAAGGT
Source organism: Magnolia officinalis (assembly GCA_021015155.1). Classification (NCBI taxonomy): domain Eukaryota; kingdom Viridiplantae; phylum Streptophyta; class Magnoliopsida; order Magnoliales; family Magnoliaceae; genus Magnolia; species Magnolia officinalis. The sequence goes on along the minus strand of JAJHSJ010000006.1, from coordinate 93,848,192 downwards.
GGGTCCCACTCAATCATGGCCCACCTTTTATACATATGAAATATTTATATATATATATCATACTTGTATGTCTATATCCCATATAAAATACATAAAAATAAATAAGAAAAAGAATGAGATCATTGAAATGGATGGATCATCACCTACCATGAGGTGGGCCTCACCGCCGGATGTGGAGGACGGGTTAGATCCACACAAATCGGTGCGATCCACACCATTTCAAGGGAAGAAATGAAAGAAAGAGAGAGAATGGAAGAGTTTAAAACGGTTGGTCACCCCCCTTGTTGCGATCCTCCTTGCTCCCTTGGCTTGGAAACTCCTCACCTACGGTTCTTATGGACGTTGATCGAGTTTTAAACGGTGCGGATGATGATCGGACGGTTGAGAGGAAGATGAGGAGGTGGCCACACTTAGGATTTTGGGGAATTTTTGGAAAGCTTGGAGATTGCTGTGACGTATGAGAGGGAGAGAATGGGAGAATGAGAGAGAAAAATAAAATAAAATAAAAGGAGAGGGAGGGATGGAGGGATGATGTCATGGGCATGGGTAGAGTTGAAAAAGAGAGAGAGAGAGAGTTGACTTTGAGTAAAGGAGGCATGGTTGCTTGTACTTTGGTATGGAGGGGCATTATGGTTTATTGATGGGACATCTCGTAGAGATTCCCTCGAGATTCGCAACGTGCGGCGTGGTTTCTTCGAACCGAACGCTGACCCGTATCTCCCTGAACTGGGTATCGATTTGGTGCGCGAGTCGCGACGTTGGAACCGCGGCGACGGTGCGGTCGCAATGATACAGGTCTCGGGTTAAACCGACTTGAATCTAAAAGATACGACTTACGATCGATCGCAACGTCGATTATCAGTCGCGGATTGCCGGACTTCGACGGAAAGGATTGGGGATTCATCGGAACAGTGCGAACTAGGATACGGGTCTTACAAAAAGTTTGATTGGACATTGTGTATAATGATGGATTACACCAACCATTACTGGGTCATCATAACTGACATGTATAAAAGCTATAAACATCTCCTCCACTCAGCTGTTTTCCCCAGATTTTCATTTTCTTCTTTCAGACAGGCATGAGGGGGGGAAAATATCAACCAACACCCAAAGTATACTTGACCATTTTACAGTGACTCACACACCAGTTGGCCCCACCTAGGATGGGCCATGGACAAAGAAAACCACGGAGATCGTCCATCGGCCTTTTCCCATCAAATGTATACAATGTCCCATTTCCCATATCGGCCTTACATTTGCAAGACGCACTGTTCACACGATGAGCATCATCAGATCAGTGCAATTTCAAGCTCTCACCCCTATCAACCGCAGGGCCCACCCCCGGATGAAACATCCAGATAAGCGGTGGAGAACACTCTCATGAAGGAGTGCCAATGACCCAGGTACCAAACAATGCTCACCATTCAGATTTGAAGCTTGGACAAGTGGCCAGCATTTCAGTGATCCAAACAGTTGATATTACAGGCCACACAGTTGATTAAAGAATCCCAGCCCTTCAAAAAGCTGTGGACCAATAGGCAGCCAAATAGAAAAAACACAGCAAACGATTCATATCCAACCAAGAAAAGTCCACATAAAATGCAGCTGGGATCTGCCAATCTCCGAAATTTCTGTCCATTGTCAATAAACAGCGAGACCCGTCATACCAACATTTTGGATCGTCCAACCATACCCTCCACTTGTACAAAATGAAAACCCGAATGGTCACTGCACCAAATTTTGGTGTTCGGCCCCGAGCAATTGTATGAAAAAAAAAAAAACAGACTTTCCAGACCAATTGCATGCACGAATGTTTTTTTTTTTAAAGGAAAATGAAAATAAAAAATAAAAGAGGGAGAGAGAGAGAGAACCAGAGCATCGATGAGCTTGCTGTTCTTGCCGAGCTCCCTTGTGAGGACGACCTTGGGCGGAGGACGAATGGAGGAAGAAACAGAGGCATGGAGCTTGAAGGAAGGGATAAGGAATCTCCGAGGCGAAGAGAGAAACGACGCAGCAGGAGAAGACCAGAATGAGAGGGAGAGGGCCATTCTAGAGGAGGAGAAACGTTGAAATTGTTACTTACATCTGAAATTGTTCAGTGTCTACAAACTTGCTGCTGATGCTCGAATCGCCCCCATTGACGGAATTACCGTCAACACCAATGCTTTCCCTCTTGCGTAGAAGAGAGTGGAGAAAATATCGGAAATGGGAAATAAAAATCCTAACCCTAGAAGAAGAAAAGGGGGAAAGAAATGGGAACGAGAGAGGGCACTTGAAAGGAGAAATCAGAGAGAGAGAGAGAGAGAGAGAGAGAGAGAGAGAGGAGAGAGAGAGAGAGTGGAGGTGGGGCTAGGGCGTGGGGATGAGGTGGAGGCAGGGAAAGGGAAAGGGCGTTTGAGAGATATTGGGAGAGAGGGAATGACAAAAGGACCCGCGAGACTGAAATAGCGGGCGGATTATTTTTAACGGATTTAGCTACGGATATTTTTATTTTAGCTACGGATTAAACCCGTAACAATATAGCTACGGCTTTAAACCGTAGCTAAAAACCCCCATAGTCCGCAGCCTTTGCTCGATTTTTTGGTAATGTTTCCTGAATGGTGACCTCAATGAGGAGGTATACATGGAACAACCTGAAGGGTTCATTCTACCAGGAAATGAAAACAAAGTATGTAGATTAGTCAAATCATTGTATGGATTAAAACAAGCACCAAAACAGTGGCATGAGAAGTTTGATTCCAAAATACTATCTCATGGTTTCATGCATAATGTAGCTGACAAATGCATATACTCTAAAGTAGATGGTAGTTATATCGTTATTATTTGTCTGTATGTAGATGACATGTTAATAATAAGTAACAAAATGGAAGGTGTGACTGAAACAAAAGGGTTTCTATCTTCTGTATTCAAAATGAAGGATCTTGGACAAGTTGATACCATTCTAGGTATCAAAGTTAAAAAACATTGTGGGGGTTATGCTTTGTGTCAATCTCATTATATTGAGAAGATACTAAACAAGTTTAACCATCTAAATATAAAGGAAGCAAAAACCCCATTTGATTTAAGTATCAAGCTAAAAGAAAATACTGGAAGAACAGTTGCACAATTAGAATATGCAAGTGCTATAGGAAGTCTAATGTATGCTATGCAATGCACTAGACCAGATATCGCATATGCTGTGAGTAAACTTAGTAGGTTTACTAGTAACTCCAGTACTGAACACTGGAATGCAATCAGTAGAGTCCTTGATTACTTAAAAGCAACCAAAGATTTAGGACTATTCTATTTAGAGTTTCCTGCCGTATTGGAAGGATATACCGATGCGAGCTGGATATCGAGTGCAGGGGACAACAAGTCTACTACAGGGTGGGTATTCACCCTAGGAGGTGCAGCTGTATCTTGGGGATCCAAGAAACAGACTTGCATAACGCATTCGACTATGGAGTCTGAATTCATAGCCCTGGCTGCAACAGGCAAAGAGGCTGAGTGGCTAAGGGATTTTCTATTAGAAATCCCTTTCTGTATAAAGCCTATATCGGCTGTGTCACTACATTGTGATAGTGAAGCCACATTAGCTAGAGCCTATAGCGGCACTTATAATAGTAAATCTAGACATATCAGTCTTCGACATGATTATGTCAGACAATTGATTCGAGATGGAATCATTGCTATTTCCTATGTGAAATCAAGCAACAACCTGGCAGATCCTTTTACTAAACCTTTACCGAGAGAGGTAGTAAAGGCTACATCTAGAGGGATGGGGTTGAAACTCTTCAACCAAAGTTCCACCAGTGATGGTAACCCAACCTAAAGTCAGAAAATCTCTAATTTTGGGTTTAATGGGTAAGAACAAATCACTGATATGTGGAAAGTTTTCAACACTGAATAATAAAACCTCATCCATAATAGATAAGTGCTGAGCGTTACGATAGAGGGTAGAGTCTTAAGAACTCTTAATGAAATCCAGTCTATAGGACAAGTGTTTTAAAGTAACGGAGACACTGGAAGGATTTCACCTATATGAACGTAGAGATGGTGCCGTCTCTCATGAGAGTTAGGAGTTTTCTCTCGGGATCGTACACGAATTAGGATAAGCACATGGCCATTAAATGTGCTGAGCAAGATTGTGGGAACTCTAATAAACACATAATGAATATGTGTGTGGTTTCTCCAACTCTGTTATCTAGGAATAACTGGTTCAAAGCTGCGGCTACCAGTAATTTCGATAGAGTTTTGAGATACTTACACTAAGGGAAGATTAAAATCAAAAGATATCTTTCTTTATGCATATAAGCTGATTATTCTGGCAATATTGTTTAAACCGAGAAAATATTTTTATAAAATCAAGTGGGGGATTGTTATAAATATATTGATTTTAAAATATATTTTAATAATATATTATAATAATTTATTTGAAAAAGATGTTTGAAAAAACACGGTTTTCAAGTTTTTGGGAATAGTCCCACATGGGAAAGAGAAGAGAAGGAAATCTGGTTTAAATGAAAAAAGTGGAGTATTATAATATTTACCTTCGTAGTCCGTGGACTATGGACCTTGCACTGGAACACCCGCGCGCGCGCTCAGGCTCGAGCACGGGCACGGGCTCGGTCTCGGTCTCGGTCTCGGTCTCGGACTTGGACTCGGTCTCGGTTTCGGTCTCAGTCTCGGGCTTGGGCTTGGGCTCGGTGCGAGGGCGTGGGCTTGTGAGGCAGTGTGGCTATAGAGGCGCTAGTGGCGCACTTTGCACTGCGCATCGTGTCGCAGAGGGTCGCTCCCTTTGCGAACCGGAGCGAGACGGGTGCGAGTCGCGGTGCGACTAGTGGCTAATGCAGATGGTTGGCTAGACGTAAATCTAGAGGACTGAATGAGAGTCCCTCTGATTATATAGAGGCTGGAAATATAGTTGTTGCACAAATGTGTAACAGCTATGGAGTTAATTACAGAAACTGTTGCTAACAGTCATAAAACGGCTAGCCCAACAGCTATAAAATGGCTAGTCAGCTCTCTCACAACAGCCATATAACGGCTAGTTTCCAACAGCCATATAACGGCTAGTTTACTCCAACAGCTAGAAAACGGTCATGGAATTTAATTCCCTGGACCATAAACCCCAGCCATCATAGCCTATAAAAAGAGGGTCTAGATGGGTTTCCAAACCATCTCAACTCACTCCAGCAAATCCATACGAACATAGACAACCAGCCCCTCTCCACTCATATAATATTATAGTATTTTCACCAACAAAGTAAGGCTTGAACCTTAGCTTGAAGAATAGACCAGAGATGTGGTCTAGGACTGTTCAACTGAACCAGTGGCTGACGAATTGAACTGACCAGTGCAGTGGTCAAACTCCTTTTTCTCTTTCTTCTCTTTCTTTTGGGATTTTTCTTTTATATTGTAATATTGCCAGATAGTGTGTAAAAGAGTTCCATTTGGTGGGCCTTCGTGTTTGCTGAACACAGACCCACACCAGGCTTGTCGTATCCTAGAAGCAATTTGCCTGTAACCTATCAGCATACTCAATCCACTTGAGTAGGGGCAAATAACGCTTTAAGGACAGCGTTTCAGACGTGCTTCAGCCTGTCCTTAGTTCTGACCGTAGTGATTTTTGGTTTCCATATTATACAGATATTACATTAATCTGTATAAAATTCTCAACAGGCCAGGGGCGCGATCGGCGGTTACGAGGACGTTGGTGGTCTGGCCTGGTGTGATGAGGAGGGTGTCGGTTTTGAAGGGTTTGGTGTAGGTGGCGTCGACCTCGACTACTGTCAGCTTGTGGCCAGCTACTTTGAAGAAGAGCTCTTCATTGAGTGCAGTATTGATGAGTCGGAGCATGTAGGTCTTGCCTCTCCTTACCTGTAACGTGAACCCACCTGCGCATTATAGAAAGCGCGCCGAATTAGCGGTTTTGAATCTTACAGGTGGGCCAGGGTTCGATGGGCCCACTGATTCCACTGAGTTTGAAGAACTCGCCGTTTTTATTTAAAATCTAGACTGAATCGACTCAGTCCAAGTATAGAGAGTTTAAATGGTCTGGTCGAGTTCTGAGTCGACTCAGTTAATGAGTTCTGGATATTTCCACTGTGGTATTACCATTGGAAGAGCAATTTGAGAATGGCCCAGGATGGCCGTTGATTGTGTGGGCGTCTGATACGTTCGGTGAAACCCTAGAATTCAGAGACTCGTCGATCACTTCTGTGTCCGATTTCCACCAGTAATTCAGATAAAATCAAATCAAAACAAGAATCCAAAGCGTCCAAGTTACATTTTGATGTAAGATGCAATTCCTGATCAAGCATTTGTCTGGCCCAACTAACTTAACATGTAAAGCCGTCCATCTGATTGATAGAAGATACACCAAAGAACTCCACCCTATCGGATGATCCTAACCGCCTCATTGGGCCATCGTAAGACACAGACCGTTGGATGTGATCGTTGCATGGATCATCCAGTTTGGAAAATATTGAGCCATGGTCCTCCCATTTTTAATCCCATCACATGGATTATGTCATTGAAGGTGGGCCCCACATATATCAGAAGGTGTGTATGCTCACCTAGTATCGCGACTACTTCCTTATCAGGTGTTGGGAACGGATATGGAACGTAAGGGGCGGGGAGGTTGGGCAGGATGACGAAGGCGCCATGCACCGTCGCACGTAGCCAGAGGATGTGAGCATGCCACCAAAGAGTTCCTCTTTGGCCTGTGATAGTGAAGTTGTAGATGTACTGATTTCCGGGCTGGATCGGACACTGCGTGATGTATGCCAGCCCATCAGCGCAACCAGTGCGAAGCTGCCGGATACTGTGCCTGTGAAACCAAAACACAAGATTCCATTATTCTTGATCATATTTTCAATGATCCAAACCGTTGATACAATGGGAATCATTGTGGATATAAAACCCCAAAAAAAAAAAAACAAAAACAAAAAAATAATAATAATAATCTTAGATTGGACAATTTCAAACCTTTGATCATTTAAATAATTTTCCTTACTAGGCTGGCCATGCCCCATCCTTGCTCTGTTCGGCCATGGTCGGCTACCCCGAGTCCAGTCCTTTTTGGGACATATTGGGGCTGAGCTGTGAGGCCAATGGGTTGCATCTGGGTCTGATATGGGTTGGATATCAGCCATCTATCTAAAGAGCCAGAAGGTGGGCCATTCAGGCTCTTGGCTCGTGGGTTGGGCTGGACTGGGTCAATTTGATATATCAACTCACCAGTGGATGGTAACATTGTATTTGACGTGGTTGGTTGTTGAGGGTCAAATATTGCATATCAGACCCCATTTATTACCTAGATTTATGAGCATGACTCTGTTTAACGGCTTGGTTTAACTGTGTATGTAATACAAGATGGAATTACGAACGTAGATTGAAGAAGGGTACTAAAAGCGTGGATTTGACACTCTGAACACACCAAGGCAAGGGACGGACCCCAGGGGACCAAGATCGACGGATTTATATGCCATTGATCCATGAAATTAAAGAAATTGAAGTTCAAGAGGCCTGAAAGTTAGCCAGAACGCAAGATTATAGAGTTCCCACCATCTGATTGGCTCAAAACTTTATACAGGGTCCGAGGACGCTAAATTAACCGCACACGTCAAAATTCACCCGTTGAATCCTTGTGGAAGTAGTCCAACAGACATATCAGCCCATAAACCGTTGATTCTAGGCCCACCTGCATTCTAATTATGCTTCAAACGTTGGCTCAACCCCTTAAATTAGCTGAGAAAAGGGATGAATGGATTGGATTTTGGAGTACCATCACAGTGGACCCCACCCTGTGTGGAATGTGCATAATGCACATGTGCACCAGCCGTGCACTACATCTCCAAGCTGGTCAAACCACCTTGGACCCGCCTCTCTTTCAAAAACAGCAACTGCCGTTCTCTGTTGCTGCGTAGAAACGGAAACTTCCGTTTCATCAACGATCGCAGCCGACCATCTGTTCACGTAAGTGGGCCACCACCTTCGACCAAGAAGTACATCTGGACCGTCTATTCACCTCAGGACGTCAAACCGATTGTACACACAGTTGTTCTCCAGACTCATGCACGTGAGTGGATTGAAATAGTGCCAACTTGTCTAATGGACGGTAGTTTTAAAAATCAATGGGCAGCACTCATCTCGAGCCAAAACCAGCCCTCTCTAAACGGTTTTTTGAACTGAATACGAAGAACAGATCGGATTATCAAGTAAGACGAAGAAGTGGACCCCACCGACAGCCAGCGCAAGGAACGTTGGCCTTGTTACGCGATCCGAAAAAACCAGATTTTTCGGATCATCTTGGCTCACCATCAATGATCGAACGGCCGATCTGAACCGTCTATTATGAAGGCCGTTGAAAAACGTCCCAAGGGTCGGTGATTTTTTAGACGAGATGCAAGGAAAAGTGGAGATGGGGGGGCCCGATTCTGACTGTGTAAAGGAGTGCGCATCTCTCCGCACTGACTCCAGATGTATACGAAGTGCAAAAATTCTCCGCGCGGACTCCTGTTTTACACATAGCACCAACTTCAGCAGCTATAAAGGAGATTGAGAGACGCAGAAGGGAAATCATCCACGGCAGTGAACAGGAAAGAGAGAGAGACGGAGAAAAAAGAGAATTTGGTTTTTTGATTTTTTTTTGCTGTTTTATTTATTTTATTTTGAGAGACCCAGCCAATCATGGTTGGCTAAACCTCTTAGCTAGGGCTAAGAGGTGAAGCTTGTGGCGTGATGGGAGCTTCTACGGGTTTGATTTAAATTGAACTGATTGACTCTAGTTTGATTTAAGAAATTCTTTTAGTCATTAATGGTTTGTTGTGATTTAAATTACAATAGATCTGTGATGGCTTGAATAATTCCTTTCCTTTTATTTTGATATTCGGAAACCCTGTTATTCGCCATCATCTCATGGACATGGTTGGATGACTGAACCTTTCCTGACCATCATCTCTCTGATTGGTTGTGGGGTAGTTTAATTCTATTGTGTACTCTGTCTCATGGGCATGGTTTTGTGATAGAATCCATACTAATCTACATCCTTCTTATCTTTTGAAAACTAGATCAAAAGTAGTTCAATTGTACTTTAGCAATATATCTTCCAACTGGATGAAGATGGGACTCGAAGTCGAGTTCATGAATCGACCATAGATCTCCCTAATCTCTATAAGTGGATCCTCTGAATCCCTAGTTTCCTACCTTTAAATTTCACAAGTTTTAGATACATATTTTACCATTATTCCTCAAATTCACTTGATTTAGATTGCATCTTATTCTAGTTCTAGTTCTGGTTAGTTTCAGATTACGTACAGGTTTCAGTCCCTATGGATTCGACATCGGTCTCACCGAGTTTATTACTACATCACAACCCTATACTTGGGGAGTGAACAAGTTTTTGGCGCCGTTGCCGGGGACTGACGGCTACGTTTCCTGAAGTTAATTGGTTTTAGGATTAGTTTAAGATTAGGACTTTTCTGATTTTTAGGGTTTATTTTTAGAATTTTCTAATTCCAGGTTTTCCTTTAATTTTTAGAAATTTTCTTTCAAATAACTTTCTATTTTTAGATAGTTTTCCCTTTTTTAGAAACTAACCCAACTTTCTTATTTTGTAAGATTCTGAGATAAGTTTCTAAATTGGTAATTTCTCTCTTCCTTGCTATTTCTAGATTTGGATTCCTTTTTAGCAAGTTTCTAATTCTAACTCTTTTAGAATCTAATTTTGTTTCCTATTTTATTTTTAGAAATTTTCTATTTAAAGACTTTCTGTTTAGAAACTAACTTTCCTATTTTGTAGGCCTTTTAGAAATTTCTAATTCGGTAAGCTCTTTCTAATTTCTACTTTCTATTTTTCAAATTTCTGTTACTAACTTACTTTCTAGTTTAGAACTTTCCTGAATTGTTTTAGAAATTTTATACTCTTTTAGGAATTTCTCTTTTTCTAAATGAGAAACCAGTTTACTCTATTTCTCTTCTTAGGAATTTTATAATCTTAGGCTTGCTATTCTTAGAAACTAACTTGTTTTGTTTTATTTTGCAGGTTTTAATTTAGGGACTCCAATTTGGTAACTTCCTTCCAACCCTCTCTTTCTTTCTAGATTTTTATTTCCCTTCTTAGGATTAGGTTTAGAATTTGATTGAGGGCTGCGAGTGTTTCATGCCCAAGTGGGCTCGTGACAACACTCGACGTCTCTTAACTGAAGGAGGATTAGTTGAGGGGTTAACTGTCCATCGTAGGTAGAGCTGTACACGAGCAGACTATGGCTCGAGTACTCGCTCGACTCGACTCGGAATACTCGACTCGTACTCGACTCGCCTGAGTTAGAGCCGAGTACGAGCGGGTTTTCACTGCTCGTTTACATTACGAGTAGAGTACGAGTCTATCGGTACTCGACTCGTACATGTGTATTATATAAACGCCCGAAAAAAAAAAAACCCTACCCCCACCCGTCATTTTCCCGTCCAGCACTCAACTCGCTCAAACCCTACCCCACCCCACCCGTCGTTTTCAAACCCTACTCGACCCCTTCCCTCCCAGCGAGCATTCAAAAATTTCTCTCCCTCTCCCAGAGCTCGTCGCTGCCACTCGTCCGGTGCCTCAGCTCTTCACTGCCACTCGTCCGGTGCCTCAGCTCTTCGCTGCCATCGCCCTGCCACGCAGCTGCCGCCTGCCGGTCGTCCCTCTTCTGCTCGCCCGGTAAGGCCTGGGGTGGATTTTTTATTTTTTGTTGCTAATATATAGTAGAAATTGCTAATATAATTATGGGATTAAGATCGATGGAGGAGGATTGAACGCCCGGTCGGTACGATTGAACTAATATGGGCCTGTTTGGCCGGGCGAACTGGATGGGATTAGATCCAATTTTAGGGCGTGTTTGGCCGGGCGAACTGGATGGAATCCAATTTTAGGGCCTGTTTGGCTGGACGAACTGGATGGGATATTGGGATTATATCCAATTTTAGGGCCTGTTTGGCCGGGCGAACGCCCAGTCGCCCACCATTAAAAACTTCCTGGGGCCCACTGACCACTGTACTGTTTACTTGCCTCCAATTTTAGGGCCTGTTTGGCCGGGCGAACGCCCAGTCGCCCACCATTAAAAACTTCCTGGGGCCCACTGACCACTGTACTGTTTACTTGCCTCCAGTTTTTAGGGCCTGTTTGGCCGGGCGAACGTCCAGTCGCCCACCATTAAAAACTTTTTGGGGCCCACTGACCACTGTACTGTTTACTTGCCTCCAATTTTAGGGCCTGTTTGGCCGGGCGAACGCCCAGTCGCCCCCCACTTTTAGGGCCTGTTTGGCCGGGCGTGTTTACTTAGATTTGGATATGCTTCAATTTTTTTGGCACACATTAAAATGAGAGGGCAAAATAGATAGATATACAATACATACATTGAATTGACTTAATTTACTTTATAAATGACAATTTACTTTTTACTTTGTTAGTGTTAAATGGCACCACATTAAGATGTCTTTGGCTTTTCATATGACATATTGTTAATTGTTATTAGTTAGTTATATGATAAATGTCAATTTCAGCATGCTCCTTTGTTTGCATAGATATGAATTATTTGTATTGTTCTAGTTGTAGACTTGTAGTATATAGGATAATTAGTTGCCCATTTGAAGATTTCTATGTTGCCAGACATAGATTCAGTGTGTTCTTGGATGCATAGAAATCGTTCAAATTGTCCCTTTTTGGACAGTTCAGGGTTAGATAGATTGTAATGTCTTCATTTATTTCAATTTAAATGCATATGCCTGTTCTGGTTTCGTCTCTCCTTTTTCTCTCTGGATATATTTCATGTATTTATTTTCGTCGTCAAATGTCCACACTTTGTGTTGATAATTGACATGAGAATCAAATACAAGATTAATATATTCTGGAGAGATAAGGGGAGATGCTGCCGGAATTTCGGCGTAGCATTTAAATTGGAAAATGAAGCATTACAATCCATCTAACTTTGAATGGGTGACTGATTTAGACAGTTAAGTAATTATTCCCGTTTAGCGGTCTAGCCGTCTAGCCATCTAGGACTAGGACCCTAGCCCCTAGGTATAGCCGTATAACATATCAAGAATTTTATTTTATAGATGGCTAGTCAAGACGAAAGCCCAAATACCCCTGGAATGGGTGCATCGGCCACATCTCCTCTAATAGTAGAGGGAGACACAGACACGTCAACCGCATGCAAAGGGAAGAAGAAGAGATCAGCAGTGTGGGATGATTTCGAAGACGTGACAGTTAACGGTGTACAGAAGATAAAGTGTAATAACTGCAAAGGGTTATTCAGCAAGATTCCAGGAGGATCTACGACACATCTAATTAGACATTTGAAGACGTGTCCTAAGAAAGCAAGACTCCCTCCTCCCGGCCAACAGACGTTGTCATTTACGAAGTCAGAAGGGGACGACTCCCAAGGCGTAGTGTCCACTCATAAGTTTGACAAGGAGAAGCTGAATGAGTGGTTTGCTAGATTAGTGATTTTGGAAGAAAAACCTTTCAGAATGATTGAAAGTAAAGGGTTTAGGGCTTTCTGTCAATTCCTTAACCCTCGGGTCGAGAATGTCTCCCGCGTCACAGTGCAGAGAGAAAGCATGAAGATGTACGTAAAGGAGAAGATGAAACTGAAAGAAGTTTTAGCTTCAGTGAACAGAATAGCTTTGACTTCTGATTTATGGACGGCGTCCAATCAAAGAAAAGGATACATTTCATTAACCGCTCACTATGTCGATAAGGATTGGAAACTATGCAAGAGAATTTTGAACTTCAAACACCTTCCTCCTCCACATACTGGTTTACTTATTTCAGATTGCATCTACGGTTGTCTAGAAGGCTGGGGCATTGAGAAGAAAATTTCAGCAATAACTTTAGACAATGCTTCAGCAAATGACAGTGTCATTTCATGCTTACGTAACCAGTTCAGGGCTACAGGAAATTTATTTTTTGAAGGAAAAATATTTCAGGTTAGATGTTGTGCCCATATTATAAATTTGATTGTACAAGAAGGGCTGAAATCAATCGACGACACTATAGAGAACATAAGAGAAAGTGTGAAATATATAAGGGGGTCGCCATCAAGGCTGAGTGTATGGAATGACATCATCCAACGTTTGAATGTGCCATCTAAAAAAACGTTGAAGTTGGATGTCTGTACACGTTGGAACTCGACCTATGAAATGTTAGATGCGGCAATAGAATTACAGCTTGCATTTCCTGAATATGCAGCGCGTGACAGAACGTATTCTTGGTTGCCGAGCACAGATGATTGGGTCAAAGCACAACAAGTTCACACATTTCTCCAAGTTTTCTACGATTGCATGAAGATTTTTTCTGGGAATCAGTATCCAACCGCGAATCTGTTTCTTCCATCTCTTTGGAAGATTAAGGATGCTCTGCAGAAAAATGCCAGTGCGGGTCCAGATTTCATACGTCAGATGACAGTTGGTATGAAGACGAAGTTCGATAAATACTGGCATGAATGTCATCTGTTGATGTCCTTGGCAGTTGTTATTGATCCCCGTTGTAATATGGGATTGGTTAGCTTTATTTTCATGAAGCTTTATCCTACTGAAAGAGCGGCAGCAGAAACGTCTAAGGTTCGTGAAGCCCTTGAAGATCTATATAAATCGTACGTTAATACTTTACCTGCAGTGGGTGTTGAAGAAAGTAGAGATGCGGATATTTCTGTACCTGGTAATCCGGATGTGCTAAATTAATACATATCATATTTGGCACAAGCACGAATGGGAGTTGATACTAAGGAATCAAAGTTAGAAATGTACCTCAAGGAGTCAATCGTAGTGCGAGCTGAATTTGATGTGTTGGAATGGTGGAAGATGAGGGTTAATGAATCAAAATACCCTACATTATCTGTGATGGCACGGGACATATTATCAATACCAGTTTCAACAGTGGCATCAGAATCCGCATTCAGCACAGGGAGCAGGGTTGTGAGCAAGTATCGAAGCTCACTTTCGCCAAACACAGTTGAAGCATTGATTTGTACGCAAGATTGGTTGCGCCCGATATGGGGAGGAGATATGAATGATGATGATGAAGAAGAGGAAATTGAGATTCGTGATGAGTCTCTACCTACAGATCAGTAATTATTTTCGATTTTTCAATTTTTTTGGCTGAATGTTGAATGATCTGTAATATTATTTCACTGCAACTGCAAACACGAGGAATGTGGTTTGGAAGACTTTGAATCATTGATATTTATTTACATATGCCTGTTCATTTACTTTTATTTTTGAATTTTGATACATTTATATTGCTTTCTTTTGTTGCTATATCAAGTTCAATTTATTTATCAATATTCTGATTTTTTTATTAAAAATTGAATGTAGATATGTCGTCATCTGAACCATCGACAAACATTTGGGACTATGCTTCCCTAGTTGAATCACCGCCACGGTCTGAAAAAACAAAGATTAAGTGTGGTTTGTGTGGCGCAAAGTTTGTGCACAAGACTAATCGTTTTCGCCTACACTTGTCATGTCGAGGTGGTGATGCAAAACCATGCCCCAATGCCCCTAAGGATGTCCAAATTCTTTTTCAAGCCCTGTTAGATTCGAATAGAAAGCCTTCCACTCCATCCAAACCTTCTGCTTCTGGATCTGGTACACAAATGACATCCACAAAAAATGTAGAGGAGGAAGCCAGATTAAAAGCTTTGGAGGAAGAACAATTCCAAATCGCCATAAAACGCAGTATAGAAGATGCTTCTAGACTTCAGCGATATTCGAGTCAAAGACAACACGATGTTGAAGCAGGGTCAAGTTACTCGTCGAGTACGACAAATAAGAAGAAGAAAAAGAGTAACAAATTGAAATTTCTGACTCGTCTCGGTGAATTTTATAGGGCATTGGGTACTACATACAATTCTTCACATAAAGCAAGTTTGAAAAATCTAGTTGAAAGTGTAGAAGAGCACGAAGGAAAAATCTCTTCACCTTCTGACTCAGAGGAAGTGAATCAATTTGTATATGAAAAAATAGATAGCAGTTCCGATGGATCAGATGACAATACAGGAACAGGAAGACACTCATCTTATAGAGGTTATTAGTTATAAATTGTCATTTTGAACAATGTAATGTAATTATGTAAATACGTTAATGTAATTATGTAATAATATGTGCATTTTATATATTTTATTGTTTCGTTTAACTTTTCAATTGACAATCGAATTGAAATTTAAATTAATTTCAATTTATAACTTGAACTTGGCTCAAAGCTCGAACTCGTTACTCGAAAACCCTACTCGAATTGGGCTCAAATTCAGACTCGGACTCGAACTCGCCTCGAAAACTCGCACTCGGTACTCAACTCGTGTGGTCGTACTCGGACTCGACTCGACTCGTTTACTACTCGTACTCGGCTCGTACTCGGGCGAGTAGAGTACGAGCAGGGGGTCATGCTACTCGGCCGAGTAGAGCCCGAGTACGAGCAGCGGTCGGTAGTTAAGAGTCGAGTACGAGTAGGGCAATACTCGACTCGACTCGACTCGTGTACAGCTCTAATCGTAGGACTAGACATCGCTTGAAATCTCCTGAGTTAATTGACGATATGGCTGGAAATTAACCTCTTCTACCCCAACCTAGGGTAGAAGATGTCCAAGATGAGAATGAGGTGCATTAAGCACCCCCGCCTCGTACCTTACAAGATTACTTACAACCCGCAGGGGTGAGTACGCCCTCATGCATGGTTTTTCAGGAGAATGCAAGACATATGGATATCAAGCCGGGGGTGATCCAACTCCTTCCTAAATTTCATGGGCTTGAGTCAGAGAATCCATATCTACATCTAAAAGAGTTCGATGAGATCATGACTACCCTATACTTTCCTAACGTGTCTGATGACACGGTCAGGTTAAAACTCTTTCTCTTTTCTTTGAAAGAGAAAGCCAAAACGTGGTTACATTCACAACGTCCTCAATCTATTGGCAGATGGAATGACATGACAAGGGAGTTCATTAAAAAGTTTTTTCCATATCATAAGACGAACACCCTTAGGAAGTCGATCATGAACTTCGCCCGAAGGGAAGATGAAACATTCTTCCAATGTTGGGAGCGGTTCAAAGATCTTGTCAGTTCATGCCCACAACATGGTTTTGAAACTTGGCGCATCACGAACATTTTCTACGATGGACTGACATCTCCCATGCGCCAATTAGTTGAGACAATGTGTAATGGGGAGTTTATGAATAAAGGTATCGATGAGGTGTGAGACTACTTTGATAAACTTGCTGAGAACACACAAACATGGGACATCTCCCCTAGACCGAGTACTACGCTTAGGCCGACTCATTCCAGAGAAAGAGGTGGAATGTACCTCCTGAAAGAGGATGATGATATTAATGCCAAGGTAACCAATCTCACTCGAAAACTCCAGGCCATGGAATTAAAGAAGGATAAGGCCAAGAAAATTGTTTGTAGTATTTGTGGTTGCAACATTCACACTACTGAGAATTGCCCAACTATATCTGCCTTTCAAGAGGTATTGAATGAGCAATCCAATGCTGTAAGCAATTACCAAAGACCTTTCAGTGGGCCCACCTCTAACACATACAATCCTGGCTGGAGAAATCATCCAAACTTCAGTTGGAGGAATGGACAAACCGCTACACCTCAAGGTTTCCTAAATCAAAATCCAACTTAAGAGGATTCGGTTCTGAAACATTTTCAAAAGCAAGAGCTTTTCAATCAGGGTATGTTACAGGCCTTCCAAGACCTTACAAAAGCAATACAAGGACTTAAGGCTGAAAATACGATTGGGAACAAGGGGAGCTTCCCAGCTTAACCTCTTCACAATCCTAAACCGCAATATGAAGTTAGCGAAGCTCTTCAAATCAGATGGAGCAAGCTAAATCCATCACCACTCTTAGGAGTGGAAAGATCATCGACAAAATCATTCCGGTTAGGGCTGAAAAGTCTAAGGACCCGGAAGTGGATAAAGAAGATGGATCTAGCCATGCCCCACCAGAGTTAGAACCGGAACCTTAAGGAAAGCCGGTTGCTCCATTTCCCCAATGGTTGGTTGCACCAAAACCTCTCTCTAACTCTCAGGATATTCTAGAGGTGTTGAAACAAGTGAAGGTCAACATTCCTCTACTTGATGCCGTGAAACAAATACCTTCCTATGTCAAATTCTTGAAAGACTTATGTACGACCAAAAGACTGTAAAATATTCAAAAGAAAATCTTCTTGATTGAGAAAGTAAGTGCCATCCTAAAGCAAGATGTGCCGCAAAAATTCAAAGACCCCGGTAGCCCAACCATATCATGTGTAATTGGGGACTATCGAATTGATCACGCACTTCTTGACTTAGGAGCAAGCGTTAATCTTATTCCCTACTTGGTATACAAACAATTGGGTTTAGGTGAATTAAAACCCACCTTAACCACGCTGCAACTTGCTGATCGCTCTGTTCATGTACCAAGAGGGATAATTGAGGATGTGTTGGTCCAAGTTGATCGATTCATACTACCCAGTAGATTTCATCATCCTAGATACCAAACCCATCAACAATACAAGCACTCAGATTCCCGTCATTCTTGGTCGTCCATTCCTTGCCACTTCAAACACAATTATCAATTGGAGGAATGGTGTCATGAGTATGTCTTTCGGGAATATGACATTAGAAATGAATATCTTTTTCAACACTGGCAGACGGGTAGAGGAAGATGACGATATCCATGATATTAACATGATTGACACTTTCGTGGAAGATAGGACACCCCTTACCTTATCCTCTGATCCTTTAGAGACGTGCCTGGCCCACTCCCATGAGTTTGATGATGACATAATTAGGGAGACGTGTGTCATGCTTGATGCGGTACCGGTACTTGAAGTTAACCGGTGGAGGCCTCAATTTGAAAAGTTACCCCAAACTGATGAAGTGACTCTACCGTCTAACCTCAAGCCACCGAAGCTTGACATAAAACCTTTGCCCTCTGATTTAAAATATGCATACTTAGGTCAAGATGAGACATACCCGGTGGTGATTTCTGCCCACCTGGAGAAAGAACAAGAGAGTATGCTCATATCTACTCTCCTTGAGCATAAGGGAGCCTTGGGATGGACAATTGCGGATCTCAAGGGAATCGACCCCTCGATTTGTACTCACCGCATATATCTTGAGGATAATGCGAAGACCGCTCGGCAACCACAACGTAGACTAAATCCAAACATGAAGGAGTGGTTAAGGCCGAGGTTCTTAAACTATTGAATGTGGGTATCATATACCCTATATCTGATAGTCAATGGGTGAGTCCAAATCAGGTGGTTCCTAAGAAGTCCAGGATCACCATCGTAGCCAATGTCAATAATGAACTCGTACCGACTAGAGTCACTACTGGTTGGAGGATGTGCATTGACTACAGGAAATTAAATACCGTCACGAGGAAAGAACACTTTCCTTTGCCCTTCATTGATCAGATCTTGGAAAGGTTAGCTGGTCATTCCTATTACTGTTTTCTTAACGGGTATTCGGGCTACAACCAGATAGAGATCGCCCCTGAAGATCAAGAAAAGACTACGTTTACATATCCCTACGACACTTTGCTTGCCGAAGGATGCCATTCGGGCTATGTAATGCTCCTGCCACCTTCCAGCGATGTATGATGAGCATATTTTCTGACATGGTGGGGCAATATTTAGAGGTCTTCATGGACGATTTCTCTGTCTTCGGTCCATCTTTCAGCGAGTGCTTGGAAAGTCTTAAATGTGTGCTGAAAAGATGTGAAGAAAAGAACTTGGTACTTAATTGGGAGAAGTGTCATTTCATGGTTCAGAAGGGAATTGTCCTTGGACACATTATTTCATCCAAAGGAATCGAGGTGGATAAGGCACCAATTGATCTTATCTCTAACCTACCTCCACCCAAGAACATAAGGGACGTGCGATCCTTCTTAGGACACGCCGGGTTTTACAGAAGATTCATAAAGGACTTTAGTCTCATCTCTCGTCCTCTATGTAATCTACTTCAAAAGGATGCACCATACGAGTAGACTGAACCATGTCAGGAAGCTTTCACTAAGCTTAAGGGCATATTGACTAGTGCACTCATCATACAGCCACCTGACTGGAGCATTCCTTTTGAACTTATGTGCGACGCGTCTGATTATGCTCTTGGGGCAGTTCTAGGCCAAAGAAAAGATAAGAAACCCTATGTTATTCATTACGCAAGTAAGACTCTAAATCCTGCCCAAGTGAACTACTCGACTACGGAAAAGGAACTCTTAGCCGTAGTGTTTGCCTTGGACAAATTTAGGTCCTACTTGATCGGATCCAAGATCATTATTTACACTGATCACGCAACGCTTAAGTATCTTCTGTCTAAGAATGATGCTAAGCTCCGCCTGATACGATGGATCCTCCTACTCCAGGAATTTAACTTAGAGATAAAAGATAAAAAGGGAGTAGAGAACGTAGTGGCTGACCATCTTTCTCGCCTTAATCCTTCTGATTCCTTTGAGACGACGCAAATTAATGACATGTTCCCTAACGAACAGTTGTTCAGAGTCTCTCATTCACCATGGTTCGCTGATATCGCTAATTATCTTGCCACAGGTTCCATACCGACACATTGGACTACGCAAGATACGAAGAAATTTTTCACCGAGGTGCGCAACTTCTTCTGGGATGATCCATACTTGTTTAAATATTGTCCAGACCAAATCTTGAGGAGATGTATGCCAGACGATGAGCATCAGAGTGTCATCTCCTTCTGTCACTCACAGGCTTGTGGTAGTCACTTTTCTGCAAAAAAAACCACGGCCAAGATTCTGCAGTGTGTCTTCTATTGGCCTACTATGTTCAGGGACACTCATGAGTTTTGCAAAGCTTGTGAGCGTTGTCAGAAATTGGGAGCATTATCCCGTCGAAATATGATGCCCTTGAATCCCATTCTTATCATCGAGGTATTTGATTGTTGGGGCATCGATTTCATGGAACCATTCCCCCAATCTTTTGGAAATCTATACATTTTGCTCGTTGTAGACTATGTCACTAAATGGGTCGAAGCTATTCCGTGTCGAAATAATGACCATCGCACGGTCATTAAATTCCTAAAAGAGAACATCCTTTTCTGATTTAGAACGCCTCGAGTTATCATTAGTGATGGGGGCTCACACTTTTGTAATAGACCATTTGAGAGTTTAATGAAGAAATACGGTATCTCTCATAAGGTGAGCACCCCATACCACCCACAGACAAGTGGGCAAGTTGAGATTTCCAATAGGGAGATCAAACACATTTTGGAGAAAATGGTTAACCCTGACCGTAAGGATTGGTCAATTCGATTGACCGATGCCTTATGGGCGTACCGTACTACTTTTAAAACTCCTATTGGAATGTCTCCCTTTAGACTTGTCTATGAGAAAGCTTGCCACTTGCCTGTGGAGTTAGAACATAGAGCCTACTGGGCGATCAAAAGTTTGAATTTCAATCTAGACAGCGCTGGCTCGCTACGCAAACTTCAGTTGAATAAACTCGAAGAAATTCGGAACGACGTGTATGAGAACTCGAGAATTTACAAGGATAGGATGAAGGCGTTTCATGACCAATATATTCTAGGAAAATCATTCACATCAGGCCAGAAAGTCCTTTTGTATAACTCTCGATTACATCTCTTTCCAGGTAAGCTTCGATCTCGTTGGACCGGCCCTTTTACCGTTATCACTGCATACCCTCATGGGGCCGTCGAGATAAGAGACCCTGACAATGGCAAGGAGTTTAAAGTAAATGGACATCGCTTAAAGCCAGTTGTTGAGAAATTTGATTCAGAGGACATGTCCATGCCTCTGACTATTCCTGTTTACCAGGATTGATCTCCTTGTCTGACGGAGGTATAGGTAGTTTTCCTGTTTGCATAGGACTAGGGTAGTTGCTTTGGTCTGGCTGAAGACGTTAAACTTAGCACTCCTAGGAGGCAACCCAGCTTTTCAATTTATTTCATTTTCCTAGTTAGTTAGTTCAATATTTGTGCGTAACATTACTGCAAACCCTCACGATACCTACAACTCGTCCACTAGGGGCAACCTAGGGGTTTAAAGGCTTGTTGCATATGTTAAATGCAATCGAGAGCACCTGCGAAAGTGGTATAGGTAGCAGTTTATTTTTGTTATTTGTATTTTACTTATGTTGGTTTCTCTCTTGCGCTGACTTACTCTCTCGCTGATATTTTTGGAAAAGTCTCTCGATTCGTTATCCAGGTACTATCTTCCCATCACTTCTCTTTTACTTTCGTTGTCCTATGTGCATGGCATGCTTACATCTTTCACATTAAGGATAATGTAGATTTTACGTTGGGGGTGGGAGATTAGGTTTCCTAATCAGTGTTTTCTTGGTCTTGAGCAAAAATTGTGAAAATTTTAAAAAAAATTCTGGACTTTCTTGTACATTCAAAGTGATCTTGACGGTCATGTAGAGCACTAGAATTTCAAGATACGTGATGTTGGTAATTTATGACTCTTGGATTCAGTGTTTGTTAGATTTCACAGTTAAGTTTGAATTGTTAATCCATGATTAGATGTTTTAAACATTGATTGAGTCATGATTTCACATGTCACATCTCGCTTTCACATTAAGGGTTCAGTTTAATATTGAAGGGTTGACTTGGTAATCAATAAGCATGAAAGGAACCGACCTGGGGAACTTGTCCACCATGTTCGATAAGAAGAATGAAAGAAAAAGAAAATACCCAGCTACAAAAATAGCTGCCTGTGGAAAGGGTTGGGTGAACAAACTTCACCATAGGTTTGCTCCCTATTGGTGAGGATTTAATTTCCCACGGATGATACATGAAAATAGATGGGTGTATAGTCTTCACCATAGGTTTGCTCCCTATAGGTGAAGATGTGATTCCCCTTCTTGGCGTTACTTCTAATGAAAAAAATCAAAAGCTAAAAGAATGAAAGGATGATCTGTGAGGAAAGGTTTAAGTTAGGTTTTGTTTGTCATGATTTCTCTTATTGGTTATCAATGTTATCATGAAATTGACGAATTGGATCTTAATGTTGATAAGCCGGGACTACACTATACACTCATGGATCTCAAAGTTTAGAATTTTCTTTCTGATTGATGGATTAATACTTTAAACTTGATTATGAAGTTTACCGTGCGCTGGAGTCCAGGAGAGAGTAATGCCCAATACTCATCTTAGAATTCTATAATCTGAGTTGTTTTTCAAAAATCACTTGAGTTCATAGAAATTGTCCTGTAATTCACAACTTATTTTTCGCATATTTTGATCGGGACTAGCAAAATGTTGGTTGAGGGTTGTGTTGAGGGTCAAATATTGCATATCAGACCCCATTTATTACCTGGATTTATGGGCATGACTCTGTTTAACGGCTTGGTTTAACTGTGTATGTGATGCAAGGTGGAATTACGAACGTAGACTGAAGAAGGGTACTAAAAGCGTGGATTTGACGTTCTGAAGACACCAAGGCAAGGGACGGACCCCAGGGGACCAAGATCGACGGATTTACACGCCATTGATCCGTGAAATTAGAGAAATTGAAGTTCAAGAGGCCTGAAAGTTAGCCAGAATGCAAGATTACAGAGTTCCCACCATCTGATTGGCTCAAAACTTTATACAAGGTCCGAGGATGCTAAATTAACCGCACACGTCAAAATTCACCCGTTGAATCCTTGTGGAAGCAGTCCAACAAACATATCAGCCCATAAACCGTTGATTCTAGGCCCACCTGCATTCTAGTTATGCTTCAAATGTTAGCTCAACCCCTTAAATTAGCTGAGAAAAGGGATGAATGGATTGGATTTTGGAGTACCATCACAGTGGACCCCACCCTGTGTGGAATGTGCATAATGCACATGTGCACCAGCCGTGCACTACATCTCCAAGCTGGTCAAACCACCTTGGACCCGCCTCTCTTTTAAAAACGGCAACTGTCGTTCTCTATTGCTGCGTAGAAACGGAAACTTCCATTTCATCAACGATCGCAGCCGACCATCTGTTCACGTAAGTGGGCCACCACCTTCGACCAAGAAGTACATCTGGACCGTCCATTCACCTCAGGACGTCAAACCGACTGTACACACGGTTGTTCTCCAGACTCATGCACGTGAGTGGATTGAAACAGTGCCAACTTGCCTAATGGACGGTAGTTTTAAAAATCAATGAGCCGCACTCATCTCGAGCCAAAACCGGCCCTCTCTGAACGGTTTTTTGAACTGAATACGAAGAACGGACTGGATTATCAAGTAAGACAAAGAAGTGGGCCCCACCGACAGCCAACGCAAGGAACGTTGGCCTTGTTACGCGATCCGGAAAAACCAGATTTTCTGGATCATCTTGGCTCACCATCAATGATCGGACGGCCGATCTGAACCGTCTATTGTGAAGGCCATTGAAAAACGTCCTATGGGTCGGTGATTTTTTAGACGAGATGCAAGGAAAAGTGGAGATGGGGGGACCCGATTCTAACTGTGTAAAGGAGTGCGCATCTCTCCGCACCGACTCCAAATGTATACGAAGTGCGAAAATTCTCCGCGCGGACTCCTGTTTTACACATAGCACCAACTTCAGCAGCTATAAAGGAGATTGAGAGACGCAGAAGGGAAATCATCCACGGCAGTGAACAGGAAAGAGAGAGAGAGAGAGAGAGAGAGAGAGAGAGAGAGAGAGAGAGAGAGAGAGAGAGAGAGAGAGGGAGAAAAAAGAGAATTTGGTTTTTTGATTTTTTTTTGCTGCTTTATTTATTTTATTTTGAGAGACCCAGCCAATCATGGTTGGCTAAACCTCTTAGCTAGGGCTAAGAGGTAAAGCTTGTGGCGTGATGGGAGCTTCTACGGGTTTGATTTAAACTGAACTGATTGACTCTAGTTTGATTTAAGAAATTCTTTTAGTCATTAATGGTTTGTTGTGATTTAAATTACAGTAAATCTGTGATGGCTTGAATAATTCCTTTCCTTTTATTTTGATGTTCGGAAACCCTATTATTCGCCGTCGTCTCATGGACATGGTTGGATGACTGAACCTTTCCTGACCATCATCTCTCTGATTGGTTGTGGGGTAGTTTAATTCTATTGTGTACTCTGTCTCATGGGCATGGTTTTGTGATGGAATCCATACTAATCTACATCCTTCTTATCTTTTGAAAACTAGATCAAAAGTAGTTCAATTGTGCTTCAGCGATATATCTTCCAACTGGATGAAGATGGGACTCGAAGTCCAGTTGAGTTCATGAATCGACCATAGATCTCCCTGCTCTCTACAAGTGGATCCTCTGAATCCCTAGTTTCATACCTTTAAATTTCACAAGTTTTAGATACATATTTTACCATTATTCCTCAAATTCACTTGATTTAGATTACATCTTATTCTAATTCTAGTTCTAGTTAGTTTCAGATTACGTACAGGTTTCAGTCCCTGTGGATTCGACCTCGGTCTCACCGAGTTTATTACTACATCACAACCCTATACTTAGGGAGTGAACATTGACAACCTTCACGAGCACATTGTCATCCTCCCTTGCATAGAGAGTGGGCCCTGGGAATTGCCCGTTGACGGTTACGATGGGCTTGGATTGACATAGCTGACATTAAGAGATTTGCATACATTAACTTCTCTCATCCTAATATGTCACAACAGTAAACATCTAATAGCATATCATGCAACATTCTCATGTCTCTGAAATATAATGTGATCATGACACAACACAATCAAAACGTAGCACTTCGCATGCCACATTCCCAAATTTCCCAAAAATAATGTAATGTGCCCATGCACAATACATTGAATGTGCGCACCACCGAGCGAACATACAAAACACTACTTACATTGAATGTGCCACCAAAGAGTTCCTCTTTGGTCTTATTTCAACACTGTTGGATAAAATTGATTATTTGAGATATAACTTATTGACAGTGGTTTCTATAATTTAGTCAGTTAGATATGAGCTAATAAATTCCACACGTTCTATTTCTAAGGGCTTGGGTATCAAGCCTCATACGCAGCCAGAGTATCACATAACTCCCATTTGCTGGTGGTGGGTTAGCCTCAGCCTGGGGTTAGAAAATATTAATTAGATGGGCACTCGAACCTATGACCTCATTGTTGAAATTCACTTCATTTGTGATTGAGCCATGAGTGGGACCCATCTTGTTCTGTTAAAAAGCCCCTTTAAAATGGTCAATGGACTAAGTCATTATAGGTAATTAGATTCAATCCTAAGCTGCTAGCTGACTAGGATGGTTCACCCACCATTCCCTTTTAAAATGAGATCCAAACAGATTAAGAAAGCTAGCCAAACAACATCAAATTGTTAATCAATTACCAGCGAGATTAGCCGGAACTTGAAGAATTTCACTCTTAGATGATGATTGAAAACAAAATGGAGTTACAAAAACTTAAAATTACATTGGCTTTTATTCGCCATACACATCAACAACTCTCGTCCGTCCATCAGTTGGTGATAGTAAGAAAAGAGAACACTGAATTTTTGTTCCTCTTTTCAGCATCCTCATCATGGCGTGTTTGGCGGGCTTAGCAAGCTGGAAGGTCAGACGGAGGCGGCAAAAGCGATTGGTTGGGGCCCTTGCCATTGTCCACCACAAATGCCATCTTCAGTCCCCATGTGGTGTGCACTTCCAAATGACAATGTAAGAACCAAACACCTACACAAGCAATAGAGAAAAACCCAACAATAGTTTAGTGGTGGACCATCATCAGTACGGCCCACCCAAGCCCAATACAGGCAAAAAAAAATAGCCGTGCCCTATCCTCCATACGATTATCAATAAAGCGAGCCTGAACTCGGCCCATCAACCCACTTTTATAAGATCCTGGCCGTTCATTAGGTGTGTTCCACCTATCATGGCCCAAACATCAAGCCACTTCTACCATTCGACAAGCTTTTAATCACAGCCGCCCGATCCTGTGGGCTCGAATTCTAGGCTAGGGCACTGCCATCGGGCCTAATAGTCCAGCCCAAGTCCGGCCCTTTGAGAATATATGTTATGAGTGGCTAGATTTGACCGTTAGACTAGGTGGGAAATGATAGAGTAGGTCATGACCTACCATATATAACAGGGTAGACATCGATCCAATCATAGGGGCATGTAAAGTCTAAAGACACTTTTAAAAATGATTTTTTTTTTTTTCCTTGAAAGACCAGGCTGGAGATGTATCTTGCTATTGTATGCCTACCAAAGACTCAATTAGGTGGGTTTCACATGATTATCGGTTTAGATCTAACCATTAGATTATTCGGATTCAATGATTCAATGAGCCTTATTACAACAGTTGTAATCATTGCAAATAAGTTTAGGCTACTTGAATGGTGGTCTTGTACATAATTATTAAGCCAAATATAAAAATTTATTATGTGAAGACCATAGAGGGGAGAAGTGTAATGGGTAAGCTTTTCTAACCTTCTTTTATATAAATATATATCTTGTTCCCTCAACTATATAAGAGAGAAAATCATAATTTTAACGAAAGTTCTGGTGAGGCCACAGCATGTGTGGAAGACTAAAATCTCTTTTCAGAAGATAACGTAGGATCGGGATTGAATAGTTAAGTCTACCTATAAGGGTAAGTCATGATGGACTATCTAGAAAATGAAGTTAATAAGCAACGTTCCAAATTTGATTGAAGAAAAGGTCAAAGAATGGATGGCTATGATCTTCTAATCTAAGAGGCCATTGGAAGTTTGCATGTGTTTGTTTAATTACCTGGATTATCAGCTCTGAATCTGATAGCCGTCCATCCGCCAGATGGGACGCTGATTGTGTTCCTCTCTACGGGATCCACAAGATTGAAATTGGCGGTATCCGTCTTCGGATTGAAATTCCCCAATCCTCTCCCGACAGCGAAGAAATTGAAACCGTGAAGGTGGATCGGATGGTTTTCTGGCGATATAAAGCCCGTATCTTGCAAGACAATCTGCACCGTTGAATTGTACGACAGCCTATAAAGCCGAGTCCCATTTGTGGTTTGCAAGTTCGACGGCACTGTACCGGTGTAATTGAAAGTGATCGGCGGATTGCCGGGGAAATCATTGGTGAAAACTCCACTTATGTTGAAGTAATGCGCTTGAAGGAGAGCGGTTGTCGGCATCACGAAGCTGACGTTGTTGATGTCCGCAGCCACACGAGTGCCATTCTTACACGTGGAGCATGGACTAATGCCAAGGCCCACCGTGAAAAGGAGGGAGTGATCGACCGTTAGGGGGACGTTGGCTGGGAACTTTTTCGAGTTCAAGCTACGGAGAGCGGCATTGAAGTTGGTTGCGATCGGGGTGGCGTTTTGGGGAGGTGGGGT
Source organism: Magnolia officinalis (assembly GCA_021015155.1). Classification (NCBI taxonomy): domain Eukaryota; kingdom Viridiplantae; phylum Streptophyta; class Magnoliopsida; order Magnoliales; family Magnoliaceae; genus Magnolia; species Magnolia officinalis. Next base: position 93,820,909 of record JAJHSJ010000006.1, on the reverse strand, counting down.
CGTGAGGGTGGTCGGCGATGCGCCCAGCATGCCTGAGTAGTGTAAGATAGCAGTGCCGGTTGTATTATCAACGGCGATCGGGGAGTCCATGAACGGGGATACGGCGACTAGGTAACGACCCGGGGCGCGATCGGCGGTTAGGAGGATGTTGGTGGTCTGGCCTGGGGTAATGAGGATGGTGTCGGTTTTGAAGGGTTTGGTGTAGGTGGCGTCGACCTCGACGACGGTCAGCTTGTGGCCAGCCACCTTGAAGAAGAGCTCTTCATTGAGTGCAGCATTGATGAGTCGGAGCATGTAGGTCTTGCCTCTCCTTACCTGTAACGTGAACCCACCTGCGCATTATAGAAAGCGCGCCAAATTAGCGGTTTTGAATCTTACGGGTGGGCCAGGGTTCGATGGGCCCACTGATTCCACTGAGTTTGAAGAACTCGCCGTTTTTAGTTAAAAAATCTAGACTGAATCGACTCAGTCCAAGTATAGAGTTTAAATGGTCTGGTCGAGTTCTGAGTCGACTCAGTTAATGAGTTCTGGATATTTCCACAGTGGTATTACCATTGGAAGAGCAATTTGAGAATGGCCCAGGATGGCCGTTGATTGTGTGGGCGTCTGATACGTTCGGTGCAAGCCCGGAATTCAGAGCCTCGTTGATCACAGCTTCTGTGTCCGATTTCCACCATTCGCCTGTAATTCAGATAAAATCAAATCAAAACAAGAATCCAAACTGTCCAGGTTACATTATGATGTAAGATTCAATTCCTGATCAGGCATTTGTCTGGCACAACAGACTTAACATGTAAGGCCGTCCATCTGATTGATACAAGATACACCAAAGAAGTCCACCCTATCGGATGATCCTAACCGTCTCATTGGGCCATCGTAAGACACAGACCGTTGGATGTGATCGTTGCATGAATTATGTCATTGAAGGTGGGCCCCACATATATCAGAAGTTGTGTATGCTCACCTAGTATCACGACTACTTCCTTATCAGGCGTTGGGAACGGGTATGGAACGTAAGGGGCGCGGAGCTTGGGCAGGATGACGATGGCGCCGTGCACCGTCGCACGTAGCCAGAGGATGTGAGCGTGCCACCACAGAGTTCCTCGTTGGCCTGTGAGGGTGAAGTTGTAGATGTACTGATTTCCAGACTGGATTGGACACTGCGTGATGTATGCCGGCCCATCAGCCCAACCAGTGCGAAGCTGCCTGATGCCGTGCCTGTGAAACCAAAACACAAGATTCCATTATTCTTGATTATATTTTCAATGATCCAAACCGTTGATACAATGGGAATCGTTGTGGATATAAAACCAAAAAAAAAAAAAAAAAAATCTTAGATTGGACAATTTCAAACCTTTGATCATTTAAATAATTTTCCTTACTAGGCTGGCCGTGCCCCATCCTTGCTCTGTTCGGCCATGGGCTGCTACCCCGAATCCAGTCCTTTTTGGGACATATTGGGGCTGAGCTTTGAGCCCTATGGGTTGCATCTGGGTCTGATATGGGTTAGATATCGGCCATCTATCTAAAGGGCCATTCAGGCTCTTGGCTCATGGGTTGGGCTGAACTGGGTCAGTTTGATATATCAACTCACCAGTGGATGGTAACATTGTATTTGACGTGGTTGACAACCTTCACGAGCACATTGTCATCCTCCCTTGCATAGAGAGTGGGCCCTGGGAATTGCCCGTTGACGGTTACGATGGGCTTGGATTGACACAGCCGAGTTGTATTCTTCATCACCACCTGCACACATTAGCACAGACATCTCAAAATTCATCTTCTCATTTTCACTATAAAATCCATTAATTTCTTGTAGTATTTTTATGCCTTGTTTTTAATATTTGCTTGTTTAGGCATTTTTGTTCTCTTTATAGGAGAGAGAAGGTTGGAAGGAGTGTTATTTCTGAGGGGATCCCACATTCCTAGATGCTCCGGCCGGTGTCAGAACCGTCTATGTAGTGGATGCTTATTTAAAATGGAGTAACCAAAAATCGTACTGAGAGCATGACTCCTGCCGTTGATTCGTGGGGTTGAATGTGAACCAGCAATAGTTGTCCTTTTGATGATCCACAATCAACTAGAAATATTTATATTCAGAATCATGTGATCAATGTAAGTGCTTGTTTGTAAACGTGGATTGAAAAGATTTGTAGGGATAGGCTGTTATTTGGTCATTGATAGCAAGAAATCCGAGGGATTTGGATTTAAGAGAAATTCAAATCTCTCAAAAAGTTCTTTCTAAACTCCCACTTCAAAACTATGATTTCAAATCCACTTGGTCTACGTGACTAAAATCCATCTAGTTCCACATGATTTCAAATCTCTGATTACTGTAACCCATCTTAAGGGTGAAGGGCACCAATCATTCCACAATCTCCATATGTGGACAGCTGATCAACGCTAGTTATCCCAAGTCGCAGCACATGAAAAACCCATTTGGGAGGGTGGACTAGATTTCAAACACTCATTTTTAAAATAGAAACTCACTCTCATTTTAAAATAAAGATAATTGACATCTAAAATCACTTTTAAAAATATTCAGAATGCTTTCAAAATACCATTCAAAAAAACCTACTGTAGCACAGCTTGAGTGATCTACCTTATCATTTTCTTTCTAACCAAGCCACGGCATGACAAGTGCAAAACCTACTCGACCAACGGTGGGTGCATATCTCAACACTCATTTCAAAATGAAATTATCTAAATTCCATTTTAAAATCCAAGGTGAGATTCTGACTATTATCAATGAGCACAGACATTGAGAGATTAGCATACATTAACTTCTCTTGTCGTAAAATGTCACATTGACATCAGTAAACATCTAATATCATATCATGCAACATTCTCATGTCTCTGAAATACAATGTGATCATGACACAACACAGCCAAATGTCTTACTACAAACAAACATTACATATATTAGCTATTGCACATTCCCAAATTTCCCAAAAATACTGTAATGTGCCCATGGCACAATACATTGAATGCGCGCACCACCGAGCGGACATGCAAAACACTACTTACATTGAACTTGTAGTGTCGGACCCGACATTCAACGACTGTCGGGAGAAGAAAACAAGCCACTAGCACCAAGGCTCGAACCCACGATTTCATTTCTCTGTATGTCTCTGTCTCTTAATTCTCTCTCTCTCTCTCTTCTCTCTCTCTCTCTCTCTCTCTCTCTCTCTCTCTCTCTCTCTCTCTCTCTCTCTCTCTCTCTCTCTCTCTCTCTCTCTCTCTCTCTCTCTCTCTCTCTCTCTCTCTCTCTCTCTCTCTCGTCTCATCTCTCTCTCTCTCATCTCTCTCTGCTCTCTCTCATCTCGTCTCTCTCTCTCTCTCTCTCTCTCAGTCCTCTCTCTCTCTCTCTCTCTCTCTCTCTCTCTCATCTCTCTCGTCTCTCTCTCTCTCGCTGCTCTCTCTCTCTCATCTCGCTCTCTCTCTTCTCTCTCTCTCTCTCTCTGCTTGGTATGCATGAATGACTGACCAAAACAACCTTATAAAGAGGGAAGTGATATTTTGCTGGAATGTCGTTTTTACTGGTTTGGTGGATGAGATTCTTCAGAGACAAGGTTTTCATTTACAACGTTTTGTTTATTGTTGTACCTTTCTTGCATATTACATAAAGCTTGTATCTTTCTTTTATTACAGTTGTCAAACTGAGCTATTAAGCCTTTAATTTTTATTTTTGGGCCATTTTCACATCCCACTAAAACTCTCAAAAGTGGAAAATGGTTGGTGGCAAAAAGAAGTACAACTACCGTAGGATAAGCTTGTCCTACAATGGAAGTGTGTGGGAACCACTTTGATGTGTGTATGATATCCACCGTTTGGTTATCTGTGACCCCTTGTGCTCTACTTGAGCCGTAGAATCAGGCTTATCCAGGACTCAGATGGGCCACACCATGTGAAATCATGACTGGAACCTTTACAACTGTTTGGTGTGGCCCACTTGAATTTTGGAATGAATTGAATTTTAGGGTGTCTGTTCATCCTTTATCTTCTGAATGGATTAGATGGCATATAAAAAATACGTGGGCCCCACCAATCTGGAAGTCTTTTAATGGTGAGTGTCCCCATTCCACTTGTTCCCTCTGGCCAAACTGAGAATTGGATCAGACTTATTTTTTGGCACCGTAGAGAACCTGAGGAGACACACGTGATGGACGGATTGGATGTTATGCAAACATCACAATGGGCCCCACGCATGGAGTTGTAAGTGATCCGGTCCCATTAGGATACCTGAGAAGTAAGGCCGTTGGATCCGAGGTCATGTTCATATGTTCCAAACGTTTTACAGGTACTGACCTTACCATGAATGAGGAATACCAGAAATGGAGTCCCAGGTTGAAATATTTCAGTGCTTTGATCATTTAAATCTCTCTTTGAATATCGAATGTGTGTAGTTGAACTGAACTTTAGAATCCTCCAATCTTGAAGATTTTGGGGTTAGCAACAATCGGTTTTTTATCTCCTTAAATTAACGGTCAGGATCACCGAATATTATCCTAGATCCAAAAAAATACTGCACCCAAGTACATGCATTTTTATACACAACCCTGCAACACGTGCGTTCCGCACGTACTCATTCACATATACCGTCGTGCATGTACATGCTGTAGAAAAAGTAAGACCTGGTGCCTGGTGGCTTCATCACATGTGCATGTCACCAGCGCTTTTTGGGCAGGGGATACTCAGCACGTATCAAGTATGTATCGCATCCCAACCGTTCATCTGTGTGCACTCCGGCAGATTGGTTTCACCCACATAATCACACCAGTCACTTTGTAGAAGTGGAGCCCATGATCAAATAGTATATTCCGTGAGATAATCCTGACCTTTCATTTTTGTGGCCTTTGAAGAGACTCTCAACAAGAGAAAAATCAGTAACGGTCTACATTGATCTGATATTAATCCCCCAAGATCAGTTGCTAGGGCTTTACAATCTCCAAGACTTTCGGAGACCAACAGTCCAGATTATTGAATAATGGGCCCCACTTGTAGAAACCGAAAGCCGTCTTCGGTACGAGTATCATCAACTCCACCACAATAAAATATGAGAAAACTTTGATACTCTGGCAGTGTGATGGATCATACGCAGGCACTAAAAATTATTTAGAACTTGCACACGTGTCAATCCAAATTAAACCGTTAAAATAAGGATTACTAGTTTTAATCTACCATAAACCAAATACTACGGTTATTTTAGTATCAGCCTATCAGATTTGTGGACATTTATTAGACGGTTGAAAGTGAAAAATATCCAACGGTCTTATTTCAACAAAAGAGTTTTCAAGAATCAGAGGTTAGGATTGTTCAATAATCTTATTATTTGGGATGTAAATTAATGACACTGGGCTCCTTAATCTAGTCATTTAAATATCAGTTAATAATTTCCACGTGTACCGTTTCTATGCGCCTACGTTTCAAGTCTCGTACGCAGGCAGAGTATCAAATAACCCCCTGTAAGTTGCAGGTGTGCAATGTCTGTCAGAGAGGCTTGTTGTTTGAAAGCTAAGCTTGGAGGTGGGTGCTAACGTCTCAACACTATCCACTACCAGCAGCCACGTGGCCGATGATGGGCCATGATTTTGGTCCTTTGAGGTTTTCGTCATCTGCCCATCCACCTGGAATCGCACGTGCTAATTCGTTTAGGTGGGCCACAATGCAGGTTAGATATTTCTACTCAGGTAGGTAACGTACGTTCTCCAATACAAACGGACGGTTAAGATATGTTTTATCTAACCATCCATTTGTTTGATACACTTTGGCCCACCTGAGGAGTGAAATTGCTTGCATTTTAGGTAAGGAGATCTAGACAGCGTGGCCCACTTAATACACAGATCCGATCTCACACGCATTTACCATAATGGCACGTGTCTTGAATATGTATGGTAAAGGCCCACTTGAGGGTAGAGTAGTTGTATGACTACTCGCGAGTGTAGCCAATTTGTATTGCTACACTTTCAAGACTCTCCAACGTGGCCTTTACGTGATTGATCCAATCCGTTCATCTGGTGTGACCCACTTCTGCCCGGAAATCAGGCAGTTCAGATCATTAGTTGGGGGAAACGATTGAGAAAATGACACTTGAAACTTGGGTCGTCCTTTCTATGTACCCTATGTCAATGTGGACATGAATGCTTCAGTCAGATGTCCTTCATTTATTGCAATGCACCAGCAATGGATAGGGATTGAGTGCTGCCCTGCACCGATCGAGCTTCCTCTCACCAGACGTAGCAGGATCTTGTTAGACTGCAAGCAGTTTTCAAAGATGGGCCATGCAAAGCACGTTTGATGGTTGTTCCGTCCTGCAACCAGAAGATAGCGCCAAACCGGCTAGTCTATTCACAATATTCCACCATATCAGATGAGGAAAGGAGGGAGGTCGTTCGTGCCCGAGCAGTGCCCAATCGCATGAGATGGGATTCGATACTGCTCGTACCTGGACCATGCTCGACTTGGAACCAGCAATGTCGGTGGGACACTAACCGTGGGGCCCACCTTAATGTTTGCATTGTATATCCATGAGTTTCAACACCGGGTCAAGGGTTCGAGTACCCATAGGTGGTGAAATTCCACTAAGGCGTGAGTGTGTGGGGTGTGTGTGCATGCGTTAAATAAAAAATTAAAAATAATAATTAAAAAAAAATGTCCTAGATGAAAGGGAGAAAAAACTCAATAATCACTGCTTCCCGAGGTTTAGTCCACCTTAAATTTATATCAACTTCATTTTCGGATCATGCCTTAAAATAATTTAGCAAAACAGATGGACAGATATACATATATCTAATTCGGCCTTCCATCGGAGTCCCAACCCGAAAGGTTCCTGGTCATAGCCAAGTCGCGTTGGATCAAGCCGAGCAGTGCTCAACCTGTGTCAACTATAAATTGAAATTGGATGCTCTAACTCACTAGATGAGGCCTAGTTAAGCATGTTTGGAAGTTGTTTGGTTAACTACAGACTCACCATGCGCGGGAGTAGATTTAGCGTGCATGGCCTCATCCAAGTCAGTGTGGCCCATATTGTGGGGCCCACTTGATGTATGTAATTATCTATATACATGTCATCTATACACTCTGTCAGATCAGTTTATGGCATGAGCCCAAAAGTGAAGCACATCTAGTTCTCGGTGGACTAATGGTCAAAAGTTCCGAATTAATGAGCCACAAAAAGTTTATGTGACCCTACAATAAGTTAGATGGATTAATGAGCTATAAAAGTTCTGAATTAAGCTGATATTTGTTTTTGTTGGGAGCGTTGCACAAAGACCTTAGGATCTCGCTTCTCAAAAACAGTAAAATTATGGGATATAATAAAGCAATAAAATAAATCAAAGCATAAACCACATAACACAAAAGATTTTACGTGGAAAACCTTCAAAGAGGTAAAAACCACGGGACCTTGTCCAGAGCAGCAATTCACTATGAAGTAGAATGTCACAACCAATTACAAGCACACGCCACTTAGATCAAACTTTCTTTACTCACGTAGAAGTGGATGAACAATAAGAGAATAATAAAAATGGAAAGATCTCATCGATCACGAGGATATAGAAGCGCTGAGACGTTGACTGCGTAGTAGATCACCTCTATGAGCAGAATCCTCCCTTCCACAAGCTTCCTCTCTCTTTTTTCTCTCTTTCTCTCACCTTGGACGTGTAAACACCTTAAAGGAATCACTTTAGATACCCTTAGCATACCCTAGAATGGCCCTAAGGACCTCTATTTATAGTTTAGGAAACTTCTTTCCGCACCTCTGCGAAAATCGTGTCAAATTTATGCAGTCCGCACCAAATCCAGACTAAATTTGCGTAACCCTAAACTAGTCAAGCCGGGTCCTCGACTTGTCGAGCGGACCCTCGATTAGTCAAGCCAAGCCCTCGACTGGTCAAGCAATAAAAAAATCCGGTCACTGGACTTACAACCGGTTGCTCTATCTCTCATCTAAAATGAGGAGGAAAACCCCATCAATTTTTTCTCTTCATTTAAGTTTATGTAACCCTACAATAAGTTAGATGGCAAAAAAAAAATAGTATGGATATGCCTTAAGAAGTTTTTAATGGTAGGGCATTCATTACCACGTTTTCCTATAGTATCGTCCACTTAAGATTTGGATCTTCTTTAGTTTTGAGCTCATGACTTAAAATGATTCCGCCAAATGATTGGACGAGGTAGATATAGAAAAAATATATCAAAGTGGGGCCCATGATAAGGGTTGCATGTCTTGGGTGAGGTTGTGGCTGCACCTAATCCACTCCCTTATAAGCCCACGTCGTTTTAGGTAGAGTGGATACCAGGTAATAATGCGCAGTTTGGTCAGTGACTTAAACACCCACCATCTAGCTAGCTGGTGTCAAAGGCTCTACGAGCCTTATCATAATGTATATATTTATCCACACCGTCCATTTATTTTTTCAGCTCATTTTAAGACATGAATGTAAAAACGAGACAGAACCAAATCTTGGGTGAACCATACCACAGGAAAACAGTGTTGATACAATGTCCACCATTAAAAACTTCCTATAGTCCACTCTATTTGCCATCGAACCCTTTGATAAAGTGACAAAGACCTAAATGAAGGGAAAACACAAATATCATCTTAATCCAAAACTTTTGCAGCCCACAAAAAAAAAAAATAATAAAATAAAAAAATAAATCAACCGTATGCGTTTAATCCCCCACTGTTTCCTATGGTGTGGTCCACTTGAGATTTGTATATGCCTCATTTTTAGGATACCAAAGACAGTGGACAAAACACGTACATCAATGTAAGAAGTTTGCCAGCCTATATGCATGGGCATTCTATTAGTCGATGGAATGGGACCCATTTGATGATGGATGATCCAGGAAAAATTCAGACTGTTCAGCAGCTATTAAAAGTATGTTATAAAACTGTCACAAGCTTCTTCTTTCTTTTTTTGCTTTATTATTTTGGTCCGTCTATTGTTTTTGTACGTGTGGAGCGTACCTGATAGTCAAACACGTGGCATCAAATGAAGATCAAGCAAACTGTTCTAATCTTGAGATGCTCGGATATCCATCATCACTCAAGAATCACACTGAACGGTTCTGATTTCAAGTGGGCTATCGATGTAAATAATAATAATAATAATAATATAATAATACAAAATTACAAATTTTTTTTTTTTTTTTAAAGACTGATCAAGGAAAAATTTTCATGCATCAGAGATTAGGACTGTCCAACGAGTTAGATTTTTTGGGCCATGCCCCATCAACAGTGGGTCCACGTTTTGGACGGGTTGGATTTATGCAGATGTATGCTAAGTGTGGATTAACCATGTACATGCGCATACATGATCACACGCTGAAAGAGGTATTTCAGGATCTCCACCCGAGGACATGCGCCGTATAGTCACGTTTTCAGTTGTATTAAATGGACCAATTTCTCAGTGATCCAGGCCGTCAATCTGCTGGATCCAATAATAATTGGACCATAGACATATAATCAATTAGCTTGTGATATCCTTGCCGACGATTTTGGGCTTTTCTAGAGTTTAATATGGACGGTTGAAAGATCCCAGGACCTTTTCAGTTGAATGTGGACCCGTTATCAATCACTCTTCTTAGCCATCCTAGCCGCCGATTTTGGGCTTTTCTAGAGTTTAACATGGACGGTTGAAAGATCCTGGGACCTTTTTCAGTTGGATGTGGACCCGTTATCAGTCTCTCTTCTTAGAAAACATGGATCCAAGCAATGGGCTCCACTTTGCAGAAGTGAAAACTCTGTGGCGCAACCGTGACGTATGTGCTTTATCCACGCCGTCCATCTGTTTTGAAAGAATACAATAGGACAGGATTCTCAAAATTAGGCAGATCCAAAACTCATGTGGGCCACAACAACGAAAAAGTGGGAACAGAAGCGTCCACCGTTGAAACGTCCCTGGAGCTGATCATGATGTTTATATGCCATCCAAACCGTTCATAGGGTTATTACCACTCAGATGAACTGTACGAACAAATATCATCCTGATACAAAACTTCTGTCAGAACCAGCGTTCAGTCACCACTTTTTTCGTGTGGAATGGCAAACATGAGTTTTGGATCTACCTGATTTTTCGAATCCTGTCCTATTGTGGTCTTTCAAAACAGATGGATGGAGTTGATTGGTCACGGAAATATCTGTGGGCCCCACACAGTCCCGGGCACAGGAATATCTGTCCCTCGGGTCACAGGCAATCCGCTTCATATCCAACCCCCTATGGAGTCAGGTAAAAGTCGGATATACCAGGTAAACAAATATGCAATGACGGGCCTAGAGGGTTGGGTGGGACCCATGGTGTTGTGTGTCAGACAACCTCTGTGCAGGAAATTTGAAAACTCAAAAATCCAGCAAATCCAGAACTAACAACTAAGGTGGGCCACACCATTAGGAACAGCATAGAATCATGCACGTAGCAACTAAATCACGTGGTGTGGTCCACCTAATTCTGGGATATCCTTTCATTCATGGGGTGGGTACACACAATGAACGGGTTGGATGCTGTATAAATAAACATCATAGCAACTCCCAACACCCACACACACACACACAAACACATACAAAACTAACAAACAGCAGGCATCCCCTCCACTGTTTCCAATGATGAAGACACCTGAGCTCTAACCGATTTTAATTTTAATTTTATTTTTTATTTTTTGCCATGGGCCTAGAAATATGGGCAGCACCTGATGAACGGCTTGAATTTCCAGAAAACACCTCGGCGGGCCCCACAGAGGTCAACACTACTGTAGCATTCAGTAGTGTCATCGAAACTATTGGGTCAAAATCATTTCCATCTTTTGGATAAAGGAGATTTATATATCTTTTGGTGTTTTCGTAATGAGAGGTGGAAAAAAAATCTCATATCTCCTCCAACTTCTAATAAGCAAGTATGGGATCCTGCTTCACACCAAACGGGACATTTGCTACCACCCAGGATTCCGTACATATGGCCCACGGGTCGTCGATCCAAACCACACATCAGCTCAGGCCCACTGTGGATGACTGAGTCCATGGAAATCTTCAAGAATACAAGATCCCAGCCATTTTGATATGGTTGGTGGGGCAAATAAAGCACTGCAACAGATGGCATTCAACAAGGTCAAATTTTGAGAGGGTAGTATCTTTCAATCTTGTTTATTCATCGGTCATCCCTGGCACAAGGAATGAGACCCATCAGATGAAGGGTCCAGATCACTGAACAATAGGCCCCACATGTACATAAACAGCAAACTATGCATCTGATAGTTTTATGTACCTTTCATATCTTCATGTCTTTATAGGAAGTTTGAAATCTCCCCCTCACCATTCTCTCTTCTCATTATCCACAGCAACAAACAGGAAAAAGGAAAAGAGATGAACACTCTCAAGGCCACTCAAACCTCCTTCCCTCCCAAAAATCCTTCCTTTCTCTGCCCAAGAAAACTACCCAAGAGGAAGACATCCACCATCTCCTTCTGCAGCAACTCCTCCAGCGGAGCGGAATCCGAGCCTTCCCCACCCGAGGAAGGAGGAGACAAGAGCAAGCAAGAACTGCTTGCGAAAATCGCGATGCTCCAGACACAAAAGGTCCGGCTGACCGATTACTTAGACGAGCGGTCCGCCTACCTCACTCAATTTGCTGAAGACGCCAATGCCGAGTTCGATGCAATCGGAGAAGATGCTCTCAAAGGGCTCGACGAGGCCGAAGCTCGGGTTTGTTTGAATTTTGTCTCAGTTTCCCCAATGCATAGAGAGGGAGAATGCCACTTGCAAGTGCCCGCATGCAATGCCAATCATGGGTGACCAACATGATGTAGCACATGTGTGCAAGATCCTATTCGGTCATCAGGAGGGCCCATAATAACCATGGCCAAAGATTGATGGCTAGAAAAGGATAATATACGGTCCACATTAACTTATACTGCCACCTGCCTGAGAGTGCTTTGATCTGATTTTTGGGCTGCGAAAATTCACTGTGATGTATGGATCGAATCTCACGCACATGTAATTCATTTGCATATTTGGGGCACTTCGGTTTCATGTTTGCAGATGGGACGCCTTCAAGTGACATTCCCTCATTAAAAAGAATGTGGATTCCTGCAAAAAATATTTGAATTAACCTGATTCACTGTTTGTGATTAGCAGATAATGGGGAATATAGAGAGTCGGATGCAGGCTTTTGAAGAAAAGGCAGAATCAAGTAAACAGGAAATAGAGAAGAGCGAGCGGAAGGTAGTGGACTTTGAAGATCAGATGGAGAACGACCGGAATGAAGGCCTCTTCTTCAAGAACCTGGGGCAGAGAAAGCCTCAAGAACGCGTAGAGGCTCAGGAAGAAATGCAGAAGCTAAGAGAACTCACTAAAGAGAATGTGGGGTCGAAAATCCGGAGAAACATTTACCTGGCACTGATTTGCTTGCTGGCTGCCACAATTGTCAATGCCATTGTCTCTTCGCCTGAGTTGGAGTGGCAGAAAATCACAGCTTTGGGGGTAATATTGGTGGCCTTGCTAGCTCAGTTCTTCTATGAACAGATGATGTATTCAACAACTGAAAAGACAGAAAAGGACGAATGACAAGCAGAAGAGAATAAAAAGAAAAACTCTCTTCCCTCTTTTTTTTTTCCTTTTTTTTGGTAGAATGATTTTGAGTCTCATCAGACTGTAAATATTTCGAAGTGAAGCACGCTTTGTGAAGATGGTGGATGACTATAGCATGATAGAATAAAACCAAGAGAGTTCTTGCATCTAGAATTTGATACATCAAGCTACCCCTGCTTTTGCATCAAGCACTATTCTCAGCAATATCACACCCATAGCCAAAACCATGTTACTCAATTGTCATTTTGATACTGTTTGATGATTTCTTTAAAAAGGACGAAATAGAGAAATGAAGCTTTTTTTTTTTGTCTGCTCCATTTGTTTATTTAAAAATAATAAATAATAACAGCAGTTTGTGAAAATGGATAGATTGGGATTTTTTTTTTGGTAGAATGATTTAGAGTCTCATCAGGACTGTAAATATTTTGAAGTGAAGCATTCTTTTCAAAGAGGGTGGGATGAATATAGCATGATAGACTAAACTCAATAGAGTTCTTGCATCTGGAGTTTGATACATCAAGCTACCTTTGCTTTTGCATCAAGCACTAATCTCAGCAATATTGGATCCATTGCCAAAACCATGAGACTCAATTGTCATTTTGATGCTGTTTGATGATTTCTTTAAAAAAAAAAAAAAAAAAGAGAGAGAGAGAAATGAAGCTTTTTTTTCCCGCTCCATTTGTTTCTTAAAGGTGGGGGGGGGGGGGAGCTTCAGTTTGTGAAATGGATAGATAAGGATTTTTTTTTTTTCTTTCTTTGGTAGAATGATTTTGAGTCACATCAGGACTGTAAATATTTTGAAGTGAAGCATTCTTTTAGAAGACAGTGGAATGAATATAGCATGATTTAATAAACCCAAGAGAGTTCTTGCATCTGGAGTTTGATACATCAAGCTACCTTGCTTTTGCATCAAGCACTAATCTCAGCAATATCGCACCCATTGCCAAAACCATGTAACTCAATTGTCATTTTGATGCTGTTTGATGATTTCTTTAAAAGGGACAAAATAGAGAAATGGGGAGTTTTTTTTTTCTCTGCTCCATTTGTTTCTTAAAAAGAAAAAAGGAACTGCATTTTGTGAAATAGATAGATAGGGATTTCTTATTTATTTATTTATCTTTTTTGGGGGTAAAATGATTTTGAGTCTCATCAGGATCATAAATATTTCAAAGTGAAGCACTCTTTTCAGTGGGATGAATATAGCATGATAGAATAAATCCAAGAGAGAGTTCTTGAATCTGGAGTTTGATACATCAACCTACGTTTGCTTTTGCATCAAGCACTAATCTCAGCAATATCACACCCATTTTCAAAACCATGTAACTCAATTGTCATTTTGATGTTGTTTGATGATTCCTTTAAAAAGGGAGGAAATAGATAAATGAAGCTTCTTCTTCTTTTTTCTGCTCCATTTGTTTCTTTTGGGGGAAAAAACTGCAGTTTATGAGATGGGTAGATAGGGATTTCTGTTTTCTTTCTAGAAATAATGAGGTGGAAATACATACATGTTGAAGTATTTTCAACAGGGAAATCTCGTGTGTGTGTGTGTGTTCTTCATTTTCAGCTCTCCATGAATACAAAATGCCCGTAGTTATCAGTGCCTACAAACCCCACCTGTAGTTAAAATACATGATCATCTTATCTTCAGATGCAACAAGATTATATAGAAATTTACTCTGAGAAATAAGTAGCACATGTACTCAAACCAATAAAAAACAAATGCCAAGCAGAGGTATGTTGAGTGAATCAAACTTAGTAGTCCCAATGAAGACTTGGGAGTAGTAAATCTTTGCCTATCGATTCGATTGAGATTTTATGGTTCATGAATCACAAGGGTTTGTCTAATAAAGCCCAGAGAAGGCATAGACTCCCACTATAGAAATTTACTCTGAGAAATAAGTAGCACATGTACTCAAACCAATAAAAAACAAATGCCAAGCAGAGGTATGTTGAGTGAATCAAACTTAGTAGTTCCCAATGAAGACTTGGGAGTAGTAAATCTTTGCCTATCGATTCGATTGAGATTTTATGGTTCATGAATCACAAGGGTTTGTCTAATAAAGCCCAGAGAAGGCATAGACTCCCACTACTCCAAAAGTGCTCCAACAAATAACAAGATAGGAATCACTCAATCCGAATGTGAAGCAGTCAAAACATTCTAATGTATAGATAAATAAAAAAGAAAGCTTTGTATGTAAGAAAATACGTTCTAGGGAAACCTTTAATGAAGAAATATATAAGAAAGCATTGTTTTTAGGTTAAGTCATGGAATTCACACCATCTACTCACCCTTACTGTTTGCTCACTTCATGTTGATGCCACTCACCCAACTTGAGTTTTTCATGTTCCTGCATAGTTAACTATGTAGCATAAGCCCAAAAGATGAAGATGGCCAGTGTTAAGATATAATCTTATATATTTTCATCACATTCTGTTGCTAAAGGTACATTTGGATGCACTGTTGAATTCATCACCGGCAAAGCCTTGTCCCAGCCAATTGTGGTTGCTTTGCAGATCCTGTTTCACCGATTGCCAAAGCAAGAATTCTCATAATTTGCTTGGAAAAGAAGAACTTTGGCAGAACCTGTTTCACCCATCACCAAAACAAGAACTCTCATGATTTGCTTGGAAAAGAAGAAGAAGAAGAAGAAGAATGTAAACATCATCCTTGGATGCTTCGAGGCAGTTTCAGGTCTTAAAATCAATTTTAGTAAGAGCTTGTTGTCTGGAGTTGCTATTAGTGATTATCACCTACGTAACCTTGAAAGTGGTTTGATTGCAGTACTTGTGACTTGCCAATAACATATCTTGGCCTCCCATTAGGGGTGAAAGGATATTCTTTGAGCATCTGGAATCTGGTTATTGAAAGGATTGAAAACAGATTGGTGGCATGGAAGCGAGGATATCTATCTTTGGGTAGAAGGATAACATTATTTAATCAACCCTAGCCAACCTTACTGTCTATTACTTATCTCTATTCAGGATTCTGGCACCTGTGGTGGATAGAAAGAAAGAAAGTAAATAAAATTCAAAGGCAGTTCTTATGGGGGCTAAAGCGACCAAGAAGAATTTCCAGTTGGTGAAATGATGGGAGAGAGTCCAAACGGCGAAGGAAGCAGGAAGCCAAGGAATTGGCGAGATTAGGGTAAGGAATAGAAGACTGCTCGGTAATGGGGTGGTGCTTCAGCAAGGAAAGAGAGGCACTGTGGCATAGTACAAGGCAGCAGATAGGGGTTCCGAACAGGATGCCTGCATCCAGAATTTGGAAAGATATGGTTGGAATGGGAGATTGATCCAAGCCATGGGGGAAGACATTGGTGGAAGGATTTAAATTTGTGGTGAATAGCAGAGAATCTATCCTATTCTGGGAAGATGTGTGGTTGGTTAGCTGTCCTCTAGCATGCAGTTCCCCTGTGCTGTCCAGATTGGTCAGGGAGAGATATTTCAATCAAGGACTGTGAGGAAATTAAAGGGGACAGCTTGTCATGGAACATCATACTGTGAAGAAACTTTAAAAAGAGGAAGAAATGAGCGACATGCAGTCTTTGTTTTCTATGCTTGAGACCGCCTGGTCATAGCCTCTCATGGCCAATGAAGAATTTGGGGATGGGAGAAATCACGTAAATTCATGGCTAAACCTCTCCTCGGCGAATAGTTATGAAGTTGTCTCTCGGGCAGTGAAGATCCTTTGGAAGTCTCCAGCTCCCCCAAGAGTGGTTGCTTTCATGTGGTTAGTGATCCATCAGAAAATCTTGATGGTGGATAAGCTTACTAGTTGGGGTACAACCATTTCCAATAGGTGCATTATGTGCAAGAACAACATAGTTCATTTGCTTCATTATTGTCCGGTCGCATCAGAGATATGTAATTTCTTCCTTGCATAGTTCGGGACATCTTGGGCTAGACGTGCATCCTTGGAGGAGTTTTTCAGTTGGAGAAGATCCCCGATTAGCAGTAAATAAAAGACCTTTATGGAATTCAACTCCATATGTTGTCTGTTGGGAAATTTGGAAAGTAAGGAACAACAAAATATTCAAGGATGGGCAGATTTCCGCTGCTGCTCTCATTGACAAAATAAAAGGCTCTCTTATAGAGTGGGCTTTTTTGGCATTGGATTTCAGCAGTAAACCAGGGCCATTCTTTGGAAGAAGTGGTGCAACAGTTAGGAGTAGTTTCCTGCTGTGTTTCTCTATTTGATTAAACAATTCGTTTGATCAGATGGCCAAGGTTCCTGTCTTTGTGTTTTTCTGATCGCTTTTCCATGAGCTTTTTGTGTTTCTGCTTTGTGGTTCTTTTTTAATGAAATTGTCCATGATTTGCTCAGGGGGAAAAAATTTGAAAAAAAAAAAAAACATTACCAGAATTAAAATAGTTAGTGAATGAAAAGACGAATGCTGTTGGTTTTAAGGCAAGTAAACAAGCTGGAACAGAAACAGACATACCTTCAATTCCTTTAAGAATGAAATGCGTGTTCTCAGAAATCCCCGACAACTCACTGTACAAGTTCAGCACTAATTCAGCATGAAGTAGCCTCACAAAATAATGGGTCCTAACAAGCAACCATATGAACAAGATAGCCAAAAATCAACACGCACACGCACACCCATGTATGTTTACATGTATCTATATGTGTGTATATACATACATATATACGTGTGTGTGCGCATATATACATACACATACGTGTGTGTGTGTGTGTGTGGAGACTCGAAGTGCACACATGAAGCATTAGAAACTCACTGGCAAGAATATTTCCTCCACAAAATCATGTCGAAAAAGCTCCATGGTTCAGTGCCGCCCTAACAAGTATATTCCAAGTAACAGCACTCGGAAGAATGTTCTGGTCCAAGGCATTGTACAACAATCCCACAGACTCAGATACCCTATTACAGGAACAAAGTCCATTAAGGACTATGTTATAAGAGATGATATCCGGCCGTAGTCCATCACCTAACATCTCAATCCAAATCTCAGACACCTTTTCACAATCGCCAACTTTGTATAGCCCATCCATAAGTGTATTGTATGTAATGAGATTTGGGTCACAATGCTTACACCTCATCTCTGAACAGATTTGCAAAGCTTCTTCAATTTTTCCAGCTGAGCAAAGTCCATGAATGAGAATATTGTGCATAACAACATCCGGCTCCAAGCCATTATCAGTCACTTGATTCCACAAATCGAGAGCACCGTCAACTTTTTTGTCTTGACAGAGACCGTCCATTAACGAACTGAACGTAATCATATCCGGTTTCCAACCTTTCCCCAACATCTCTTTCACAAGACTAGAAGCCTCGACGAACCGTTCCGCTTTGCATAGACCACTTATTATAGTATTGTGAGTGGTGGAAGTAGGATAGCAACCACAATCAACCATTTTGTAAAAAACCCAGATAGATTCAGTAATATTAGATGCCTGGCAGAAGCCGTTGATCAGTGCATTATACGTTTCAGAATTCGGATTGCAACCACGTTTAATCATCTGACCAAAAACCCCAACTGCTTCATCTAACCTAAGCTCCCCGCATAGCCCATTTATCATCGAAGAGTAAGCAAAAACATCAAGATTCCCGCCTCCACATTCTGCCTCTTTAAGTACCTGATAGGCTTTATTCAAAAACCCGCTCTTGCACAACCCATGAATCAAAATCCCATAAGTCATCGAATCTGGACAGTAACCATTATTTAACAAGCACTCCCATACCAAAACCGCTTCATCCATCTTACCATTCTCAAACAAACCTTTCATCAATATATTATAACTAACGATGTTTCTTCGACCCGCCTGTCCCATCGAATCCCACAATCCAAAACAATCATCAATCCTACCTGCATTGCAAAACCCATTAAGCAGAGAATTACACGTGACGACATCCGGAACTGCCCCACTCTCAATCATCGCCCCATAAACCTTTGCTGCCCCATCAACCTTCCCTCCCTCACACAACCCATGTATCAAAGTACTGTAAGTAAATGAGTCTGGGTGGTGCCCATTCCTCATCATCCGGTGCCAAATCTCGACACTCTCATCAAACCTCCCGCACTTACACAGACCATTCAGCATCACGTTATATGTAACGACATTCGGAGAAACATATTTCCCCTTCAATAACCGCTCCCAAATCTCAAATGCCTTCTCAAAATTGCCATTCTTGAAAAACCCGTCAATCATGATATTATAACAGACAACATCAGGCACGACCCCTCTCTCAGGCATTTCATCAAACAGTTCCAACGCATCCAACATCCGCCCGTTCTTCACCAGCCCAGCAATCAAAATACTATAACTAAACTTATCAGGATCGAGCCCGCGGCACCGAATTTGATCCAGCAACGAAAGTGCTCGATCAAATTCGTTCCTTTTACAAAGACCCTTGATCAAGATATTGAAAGACCTCAAGTCAGGCGAGATACTTACCGTCTCGAAGTAGGCGAAGAACGACTCGGCGCGGTCCCACTGGCCGGACTTCACGAAGGCGTCGAGGAGGGAATTGTACGAACGGATGCCGGGCCGGCAGCCGAAGATCTCAGGCATGTCGCGGAAGGTCTCGAGGGCGTGGTCGGGCATCAAGGCTTCGGCATAGGCCTTAATGGCGGTGAGGGCGACGTCTTCGGAGCAGGGGATCTGGTGGGCCCGGATGAGAGAGAGGAGGCGGGTCACGTGAGGGGCGGGAGATGTCACGTGAGGGGGGGAGGTGAGCTTGCGGAGGATGAGGTGGAGGACGTGAGGCGTGTGGGCGAAGTATGGGAAGAGAGCGGAAGCAGCGTCGAAGAGAGAGAGTGCAGAGAGAGGATCTTTTTGGTATTTTAGGAGTTTGAAGAGGTGTTTTTGGGAAAGGATTCTGGGGAGCTCCTGGGCCATGGGAGATGGAGAAAGGAGGTTTTTTGTAATGATTTTCGCGGGGTCATTTGTTCTTTTCTATGGCATTTTTGTAATTTTCTTGAATAGGTGGGAAGAAGAGACAGAGAGGAGTAGCAGCGGGTAGAGCTAACGTACGCTGGTGGGGGATGGGGAGGAACCTTCAGTTCAGATGGAAAGGTGGTGACTGGTATTGAAATGAAGTTCCCTAACATGCGCCGGTGGTGTTTGCAGCGAGGGAGACACGACGGTAGAGCCGGAAGAATTGTAGTATGGTAGAGCAAGCTCTCCGCAGTACACGTGGCAGGCTGATGTGAAAATCAGGTACGTCCATACGTAGGGCCCTAGTATGGGTGATTTATATCTTAAAAGTCACAAAAGCTAGACAATCCTATCCATCTGATCTGTGGCCATTAAATTGACGGTGGAAAATAAAAAGGCAGGAGATTCATTATAGCAAGTAATGGATAGGATTGTCTGACGGGATTTATTTTCAAAACTCAAGAAATCCGATGCTAGTGCCAAGTATATGGGTGTATCTGATTTTCACATCAGCAAGCCACGTGTACTGCAGAGGACATGATAGATACATCACCCATGTACCGGCCCTAGGATCGGATGGCTTGGTATTCGAAAATAAATCCCATGAGACAATCCTGTCCATTAGTTCTTTTAAGTTTCTGATACTTTGTTTTCCACCGTCAGTTTAATGGCCACAGATCATAGGATTGTCTAGCAAGAGTGAGTTTTAATACATAAACCATCCATGCCAACAGGAGTGGCTTCTAAGATATAAACCATTTAAACAGTGACTTCGACGCTTGTAGTGTGTAAATGTCAGATTGGCATCCAATCTGATCCATCCATCAAGTGGGTCTGATCATGTAAATACTATTGGTTGATCTGAACCCAACTAAAAACCAATCTAATCCATCCATCAAGTGGGTCTGATCATTTAAATACTTTTGTTTGATCTGAACCCAACTAAAAACCTAGATTAATTAAAGATCTGTAAGAATTGACAAACGCTAAGAAAAACAATTGAACATGGTCCACATATTCAAGAACCAACCTAATCCATCTATCAAGTGGATCTGATCATTTAAATACTTTTGTTTGATCTAAACCCAACTAAAAACCAATATAATCCATCCATCAAGTGGGTCTGATCATTTAAATATTTTTCTGTTGATTAGAACCCAACTAAAAAACCTAGATTTAAAGATCTGTTAGAATTGACGGATGCTCAAAATCAATTTGAATATGGCCCACATATTCAAGAACCAGGCTGGACCCACATGATGTGGATTGGTAACTCTTCTTAACTAAATAAAGCACTTGTGGGGCATAACGTGGTAGAATTTGATTGGCCTGCAGTCCTATTAAGAGATTAGCACAAAGCTTGATTGCCCACACCCCACCCAATAGGGTGCGGCCCTTACATTGAGCCCACCTTGACCTTTAAATCTTCTTATGGGCCACAAAAGTTTGAACCGAAGTGATATCTGACTTTTCCTTTCATCCAGGTTTGCATGGCCTTATCAGCAGAGTGATGGCATATAAACGGTACAGAAACATTACAGGAAGCCTTAATAGTAGAGCTGATTCCTATAATAGGGTCCACCTGAAATTTGAATCTGCTTCATTTTTAGAGTCATACCTTTAAATGATATGTTAAAATGGATGAACAGTGTGGTGTAGTCCGGCCCCACTTAATTTAGTCATATGAAAGTTATTAAGGGCCTGTTTGACCGGGTGGATTGGAAGGGATTGAAAGGTAAATCCTGGGATTGGCCGGGCATGCCAAACAGACTCGGGATCTTGATCCCGGGATATAGCAATTCCATGGGATTGCCAGCAATACATTGACATCACCATCATTACCTTAAAATTCATCCAATCAATCCTAATCCTATTCAATTTTGCCTTGGACATGTTTGGTTCGACGGATTGGAAGGACTTGGAAGGTGCAATCCCAGGATTGGAAGGTGCGATCCCGGGATTGGACGGGCGGGCCAAACAGACTCGGTGATCTAATCCCGGAATATAGCAATCCCATGGATCTTGCATCAATCTACTGACGTAGCCATCATTACCTTGAAAGTGATACAATCCACCTAATACCATTCAATCCCTTTCAATCTGCCCGGCCAAACACGCCCTAAGTCGAGTATGTACTTGACCGAGCCCATTTCACAAAAGGCTACTGACCAATTAAATCCTACCATATCATGTCTACTGCATACTTCAGGCGTGCAGGATCAATAGTACCTAATCTAGGTCCACACTCACATGACCTGAACCCAGCTAAATCGGGGCATGAGTCGACTTGAACCCGACCCGTTATTGGTGCATCACATTTTGCCAGAGTATCAAATTTTACTCCTCAACTGGAATAGTAGACCTGTTTGCAAAGTAAAACTAGACTGAGTTTGTGGGGCTGGGGTGTGACGGGCCAAAACCAACAGGCCTGAGCCCTTCTACGTACTTTTGTGCAAGATCTGGGTTGTTTATTGATATATGACAAAACCGTCCTTGACTGGGAAAATGGGCTTTTCAGATCAATCTGGGCCCACCTTAGTAAATAAATCCAGGCTTATTGATATAAGCCTGGGTTTATCTCTCATGCCAAATATTCAAACACAAGCAAGACCTGGGTGGGCCACGCCCAAAAGCTAGAAATGCTAGCCCAGGCCCAGCCCATTGACAGCGCTTTAGCATTTTCAGCCTTGGCGTCTGAAGGCGTGTGGAGCCATGCACATCCTCACGAGGTATACAGTGTTTAGATCTTTTGTACAGGTGGGCCACAACATACAACAGTTCATTATTTTTCCAGCCATTCATTTGCTTTGATATGTTGTGACCCACCTGAGATGTAAAATGGCCTGATTTTAATGCCAGAAGATAGAAGTAGTATTGCTCACCTATTGGAAGGCTCAGATCTCGCACACCTGCCACATTGTGATCCATTCTCCCGCTTGTGAACGTGTATAGCTTCTCCAATCTTAAAGATTTTGGTACATGGCCCATCGTATCGATGGTTTAGATCATCAACATAAGTTTAAAGGATCCACGGTATAGCAAGTCATGACAGTATCTTAAAATATCAATGCCCACGCATGCATGCATTACCTCAGCCGTGGAGGTTGATCAACTGAGAGTTGCATGGCAGCAAGAAGGTGAGCGGATTGCATCGGCTTTGTGGGTCCCACCATGATGTATGGGTTTTATCCACGCCGTCCATCCATTTTTTCAGATCATTTTAGGTTAGATCCAAGCTCAAGTGGACCACACCATAGGAAGCCCATTAGTGATAATAACACCCACCGTTGAAACCTTCCTAGGGCCCACCATAATATTTATATTCCATCCAACCTATTCATAAGGTCACATAG
The DNA here is from genome assembly GCA_021015155.1 of Magnolia officinalis. Lineage (NCBI taxonomy): Eukaryota > Viridiplantae > Streptophyta > Magnoliopsida > Magnoliales > Magnoliaceae > Magnolia > Magnolia officinalis. The sequence continues at coordinate 93,798,072 of JAJHSJ010000006.1, read as the reverse complement.
ACCCGGATGAACCGAAAATACAAATATCAGCTTGATCAAAACTTCTGCGGCTGTCAGGAAGCTTTTAAAGGTAGGATCTGCCTCATTTTTTGCTCAAAAATGGATGGACGGCGTAGATAAAAACCCGTACATCGCTGTGGGCCTTACGTAGCCCTTGCCTGGACCAAATCCGTCAAGGCGGGGCAGGAAGCAGTCCGCTTCCAGCAAGAAGGGCCATGGATCATTGATTCATATGATGGGGCCCACATGGGTGGGAGATGTCTCAAAAATCTTCCTAATCAGATGATCATGACCCTTCAATCAGTGGCCAACATAAAATGATTAAGAAAATACAAAAACAATTTACATCCATCTGAAAAATAGTCTTAAAAGATTGAAAGGTTTGAAAATCCCATCCACGCGGAGGTTCCTGTAGCATCAATCAATCCAAGCCGTCCATCTAGCTAATCCTACAATGGATGGCAAATGGTTCAAAATGCACATGGATCACGTCATCCCTACCCAACTGGCGAAAGTGATGGTAGGAATCTAAAATAGTTAACTTTAGATTTTCAACAGCATAATCGAAGGAAGCGACGGATGTGATTGTCTAATAGGTGTGAATTCCAAAGCCACTGGGATAGCACGACGTGTCCCAAGCTCTGTGGGGCCCACCGTGATGTATGTATTTTATCCACACCGTCCATCCGTTTTGCCAGCTCATTTTAGCGCATGATCTGAAAAAATGATGCAGATCCAAAGCTCAAGTGGACCACACCATAGAAAAAAGTGGGGATTGAATGCTCACAATTGAAAACTTCCTAGGGGCCACCGTGATGTTTTATTTTCCATCCAATCTGTTAATAACGTCACACAAACCTGGATGAAGGGCAAACATAAATATCAGCTTGATCCAAAAGTTCCGTGGCCCAAGAACTTTTCAACGGTGGGCGTTCAATCCCTACTGTTTTCTATAGTTTGGTCCACTTATGCTTTGGATCTGCATCGTTTTTAGGCTTATGCCCTAAAATGAGCTGGCAAAACGAATGGACGGCATGGATAAAACAAATACATCACAGTGGGCCCCACAGAGCTTGGACCACATCATGCCACAGCAATCCGCTTCCCATCCATGAAAGGCATTAATAGAGATAGAATCACCGTACCATTCTAGCTCTCTCGACTGCCGCACTCAATATCAATATTCAAAATGTCATTTTGTTGGGTGATTAAAAAATTAATAAAAGAAAATTAATAAAAACTAAACTTAAGAAAGAAAAATAATGAAATTAAGCAAATTTAATTTAATTTTACACCATGTAAAATATATTTTCTTCAAGATTATAAAAAAGTAATAAAATGGTTTTTTTTTTTTTTAATCTCATAATCATTGCAAATATGCTGTACGAGGTCAATGTATGACATCCAGCCATTTGTATTGGAAACTCATTATCCAAAGAAGAGAATCTCCTTATCATGTTTGGGTGATGGGATTATAATTCATAAAATCATCAATTCATGTTTTAATTAAAGAGAAAAGATAATCAATTGAAAAATTGCCATAATAAAGAGAGAAAAAGATGCTGAAAATACTGCACACCAAATGCAAAAAATTTGATTATGTATGGAATTGCAACTGTTGCCATGCCTCAGTGGTAGACTATTGGAGTTTCAACACGAAGTCACAAGTTCAAGCATCCCTTATGGTGCGAGTGCGAGTGTGTGGGGTGGTTGTGTGTGAGTGCATGCATGTGTGGGGGTGGGGTGTGAGTGTGTGTAAAAAAAATATAATTTAAAAAAAAAAAAAAAAGATTACATATGGAATTTATTTCAAAAAAATCACGTCTCCATATTACATTTTGATAGTATTTCGAACATCCCATCATACATTCCCAATACAATACATTACATTTTGATATTTCAAACACTATGGAATGTCTCACTGGCACCAGAAAAAACCCCTCTCCGAGAATCCGAAAAATGCATTTGCATGGGGAGTGTGCTGTTTCAAAGAGCAACGAGGATTTTCGTCGCAACCAAACTGCATCCCTTTTGCCTTTTTGCAATTTGGGGTGGTTTGATCATCCTTAATGATATTGCAAAATAAAGGAACAATGAAAAGACAGGAATGGCAGCAGAATTATTCGATACATTATCATTGGATTCGCCATCAATAGCCCGTTTAAGGCAAAAGCTCTTTTTCTTGTCCGTTGTCGCTGTCACGCTTTCCACTTTCATTAGAGAAAGTTCAAAATTTCACAACAGTGAAAGAAAAATAAAGAAGAAAAGAGGAATGATAAAATGATGCACATAAGGCATGCTAAAACATCCATACTGTAGTTGATGTGGGCTGTTGATTTGGCGGGACGCAATGTGGATGGGCTATAATCCAAAAGGCAACTCAATGGAACTTCTGGGACAATCCGATCGACAGTGCAGAATGGACAATTAAAAGAATGAGCAACCGCCCACATTCGACGGGCTAAACTCACAAACATCAGATCGCTTTAGATAGTCCAAAAACAATGATTTTCAGCCATGGCCCATTCACACAGTGGCCACCAGATCAACAATAGCCATCATCATGCACATTGGCCTTTATAGAACTAGTATGGAATTCACATCATAACAGCATTCCACCAAGAGAAGGAATATATATATATATATATATATATATATATATATAAGCCATCAAACACCCACAAGTTCTTGCATCTTTTCAATGGACCCCACCAATTTTATCTCTTGATCAAGTAGCACTTACACGTACAGGAGATCAAGCCCCACAATAAAAGGAGAAAAGAGACCACATATCTGTTCTTGAGATTTCAACCATTCTGGCAGGCATGAAACCCCACCTGGGTCCACAAATCAAGTCATCACTGGCCACCAATGTACTATCAATCCCCATCACCTCATTCTCACACAGCCATCAATCTGGATGATACATTCAACAGAAAACCTCTCCAAACGACGCCTTTGGACATTCACCGCTCACTTCGAGCTTTCTTTAGATAGATCATGGTCTGCCATAACTGCCTTCTCAGACCAGACAGGATTGCTTACGCCATTGATTTCTAATAACCTTCTAGCCCAACGAACAGGATGCATCCCAAGAATTCTAATGGCATGGCCCACAAAATTCTATCACCATGCATTTGAGTGTTCCGATTCCTCCCTCATTGTAGCAAGGAACCAAAGCTATTGTGAAGTGGCCACAGCACTGTCGTCTGGTCCAGTACAAGCTGGAAAAGAAAAGGTTGGATTTTCTTTTGGGCAGCCGTCAAGATCTTAACACCTGTCGGATCCTCTTTTCATTAAGCATCTGGCACCGTTTGTCCACACTCCAATGTCATCAACAGACCATAATACTTCAAAGAAGAGAAATGGATAGCTGTTCGACTGCTCCTGCATAAAGATACAAGACCTACCAAAGTTTTTTTTTTTTTTTTTTAATATTTGAAGGTTGGCAAGGTTCATGTAACTAGTTTTAGATCTACAGAGCTTCAATCGAGTAACTGCCACATGCTGTCAGCTGTTTTCTCCATGGGTCCCACTCTACTGGTTGCTTTGAAAGATTTGCAACTTTTTCTAGTATAACACCCAATAATAGAGCATTAAAAGGCAACAAACGGATTGAACAGAGATCACGCATTGGATTTCCGTGAATCACGGAACTTCATTCACATGAATGACAGCTTGAGAGATAATATCCAAATCCAATACGAATTTTGGAGTATTGAGAATCTTTTACATATCTGATACATGCTTGAAGATCCCGAACGAGCTAAATCCATCTCCGATAACATGTCGAGGAAAATGAAATGTGGGATCTTCCTGAAAATCACACCACAAGAAGTAAGACGATTTACATAAAAATAAATAAAAAATTAAAAAAACACCGACTGAAGTTGATATCATTCCAAGTCACAGACTAATAATAAACAGAGAATTGAGCAAGACTTGTGTGCATTTTCCACTACTTCTTAGGTGGCTCATCCAAATTGGACATGGCATACGATCGTGGGGGCCTTGCAGATGGAGCATATGCTAAAAAACACAATTATTAGATCATCCTAACCATTGAAATGTATGGTTAAACATAAATTGGCTAGCTGTCCAAATTCAATGGCCAATGTCAGATGGTTAAGATCTTCTGATCAGTTTGATTTTTGGAATACAATCCACCTACAATAGGGCCAACAATTTGGATATTCAGGATTGATTTACACATATGTCACACACATATGCTAAGAAATGGTAAAAAGAAAACACAGGTAATATAGCCATTAGCCACAGAAAGTAGGGGTGCAACTCGGCTGGGTTGGGTTGGGTTGAGGGTCAACCAAACCCTACCTGACCTCAAGAGGACCCAACTTGCAACCATGATGCAAATTCCAACCCAAGGTGCCCAACCTCTATAATTGAACCATCTAGTTGACCCAACCCAAATACATGTGTATACCCAACTTGACCTAACCCCACCCGAATCCAACCCAATTTCAAATCGGGTTGGCGTTTTTCAACCCAAACCCGACCCAAGGACCTTAACAACATGACCCAAATTTGGGTTGGGTCAATTGGGTTCGGGTTGACCAAAACCTAACTTGCAGCCCTCCTAGAAATTGCATACAAGGACAGACAACCTCAAAATTCATATGCTCTGTGGGCCAATAATAAAGGGAATGATGCTCAACCACCGCTATGAGTTGTCACCTCACCAAGCTTTACAGTTAGAAGTCTCTACTGAGTTACAATTTCTTGCACACCAAAATCACGAAACAAGAGAGAGAATCCTAAACATGATTATTCCTATTTTATGAAGCTAGCACCGATGGATCAGCCGCAAGAAGGCTGGCCTGTGAGTGTTGATGCCTATGACCACTTGACCGAAGAACTGAAAGCAGGACGTTCGCGCATATATGTACACATTGAAATTGTATACAACATCATGCCTATCTATATCGTAAAATCTAGCAGTAGAGGAGGGTGCATGAGGTCGGCCACCAACGGGTAGTTAGCCGAGTAAGAAACAGATCTGAGGTTCACAATGCCAATCTATTAGTTGATACTCATTTAATGAGAATCAGGCAAAGGATATAAAATCTCAATTTTGTAGTGAAGAAATTCCGCAGTTCAACTCAAGACTCGGGTCAGGTTAAAAGGGTAAGTGAGTTTTCAAAAACCCCAAGATACACGATTTAATCATTAAAAACCCCAAGCAAGCACTTGACCATCTTGATCATAAGCATTTCAAATAGTTGAAAAAGGACACTAAATGATAAGCTCCTTGAACACCTCCGTCGTATGGACAACACCTGGAGACGCCACATGGACGCCAAAACCAGAATCAGCCTCATCCATCATGAGTAAACAATACGTCTAACCTAGAAGCTAGAGGACTTATTTCAAGAAAAGACAAAGCTCAATTTGGGGTGCAACTCGGGCATGGTTGGGTCAGGTTGGGCGTCAACCTGAGCCCAACCCAACCTCAAGAGGACCCAACCTGATTCCTACCTGAAGTGCCCCACCCAAAGTCCTATGTACTCAACCCGACCCGACCCAAATACAAGTGATTATTCCCAACCCAATCCGAATTTGCTCAAACCGAATTCAACCCAACCCAAGGACCTTGAGAGCCTGACCCGAACTCAGGTTGGGGTTTGGGTTGACCGGAACTCAAGTTGTAGCCCTAGCTCAAATCCCACAGCTCTGAACCCAATTCTCTAACCCACTTGATGACATTGGATGAGTCACTTCTGCTATGCTCCGACTATAGAATTTACTGCAACATTCTCTAAGCAAGAGCGCTTCCCCCACATGGAGGACACCCAGAGAATGTTACCCGAATAAGCTAAAGATGGTATGCGCTATTACTCCTCTCCCATTGCAAGCCCAATCAGATTTTTGGGCCGAAATCATAAGACCCATCAAAGATCTGGAATTTGCATGTCAAGAACTTCACTTCTCATTGCATCCCATTTTTAAAACACAACTACAAAGAAGAACCAGTAGTCCGGTACTGCACTAAAATTCCATTGCCAATATTGAAATTGCATACTCTTTTGTAGCATCAACTTCGGAGTACATCTGCATTCTTACAGACGACATAAGCTTCCATTACTGATATGAAATGCAATCAACAGTTTCAAGGCATTAGCAATCGAATGATCAGAGACAACCAAAAAAAAAAAAAAACAGATTGATATTCTCATCGTTATGCGATTAACATAGCATGCTAAGCACATACAAAGGCGACATTACAATGCGCTTATCTAACTGACGATCAAGAAGTGCACAAACGCGTTTACAAAGAAAAATCATTTCGAAAAAATAAAAATAAAAATCAACAGTCGAAACGGAGAGAACACCTGGTGGGGCTCAGCCTCCGATTCAGTACAATCGCAGCATGTTCCTAGCAAATGAGTGCGAGCTGTTTTTCGGCCTATTCTTACCAGGAGCACCACCACCCCTCCGGCTGCTGCGCAGCGGCGTCAAGTAAAGCCTCAGAAGCCCATTATCGATATGATTGGGAGAATACCGAGCACTCCGATTCCGCTCCAATACAAACTCTTCCCTCCTCTTCTTACTATGCCCATTGGTCTCTTTACTACTCCTTCCGAATCCGCCATTGCTGTAAGCAGTCCTTGAACTGACGCTGCTATTGCTGCGGAAAACCTTCTGATTGAATGCCCCTCTCGGGTCGCCACCGTTAGCCTCTCTCCGCAGCTCTGGCCAAGACTCCGAGAATGACCGGTCAACGACATTCCCTCTGGTGCTATATCTCTCATCTTCATCATCTTTGCTACTTCCCCGCCGGTTTATCAGTCCCCAAATGCTCCATGCCTTACTCCATCGCCGTGATTTCTTCAAGCCCTTCTGGGCCCCGACACTTGACAGGCCCACGGCATCTCTGTAGGCAGACTCAAAGCTCTCTGAACAGTCATCTCGTAGAGAATTGGAGTTCGAGTCCCTCAAATCTCGCTCAACGGTGGCAGCTCCAATCTTCGGGAAGTAATCCATACTTGCCGGAGAGACCTTCGAGTTTGAAACTGATTTCAACTCATCAGCCTCCATCGCCACCCCCACGGGCCCCGCCTTCCGGACCGAGCTAGACCGGTCTATGCTCGGCCGCCTCCTCTGCGACGGGGAATCCAAGTAGTAGTCCCGTGTCTGCACCGACCCGCCTGGTGTTGTCGGATCCTCACTGATCGAATTCATCGGCTCTTCGACTGGGATGTGAGTATCCGACCGCCGGATAAGGCCCGGGGCATCCTCCACCACCGAGCCCATCGGAGGCACCCTCGGTAGCACTCCGAGGGCCCGCCCACCGCCAATCAAGTACCCATCCCACGACGCCCTCGGCTCATCGAACGAGTAACGTGGATCGTCGAACGAGATCCGCCCCGCATCCAGTGAGAACCTAGGGTCCGTGTCGCACGACCGCCGCCCGTGCCCGTAGTCCGCCACCTCCGACTGGGTTTCCCTGAACCGCCGCGACGACGATGCCGCACGCTTCTCAGCCCGCCGCACCGTCGTCGTGACAGACTCCGTGCCATCCCCGCCGTCATCCCCGCACCTCTTCTTCTTGCGTCGCCACTTTCGCAATTTCTTGCTGAAAACCGAGGCCGCAACCCAGAAGCTCCCAGCGATCTCCTTCAAATCCCTCTTCTCAGCTACCTTATCCGCCGTCCGATCCTTCATCCCCGCGTCGATCTCAATGTGGTCCTTGATCGTCTTCACCTCCTCCTCCACTTCCACCTCTTCCTCGATCTCATCGAAATCAACGGTCCTGATCTCCTCTTCAATCTCCCCTTCCTCCTCTTCAATCTCCCCCTCCTCCTCTTCAATCTCCTCCTTCACTTCCCCAAACCCCAGATTTACATTCCTACCATCAGCCGGGGCCGGGGCCGGGGCCGGCGCCGGCGCCGTGGACGAGGACGCGATATCACCCCAATCGGTGCTCACGCATTTCTTCTCATCATCCTGGTGGAACAGAGACCAGAGCGTGTTCCGCGCCCGAACATCGCAGGACTTTCTCTGAGGCTCAAAAATTACGGGAATGCCATCGGCCCGAGCACCAGAGAAAGACTTGCTGCGGCGGAGTTCGGGCAAGCCGCAGGAGTTAGAGGCCGACGCGGAAGCGGCTCTGATCTTAGCCGCGTCTGACGATACGGTGGCTCGGAAGATGGCTTTGAGTGCAGATGCGGTCGAGGACGAGACCGAAGACGAGCTTTGAGGGTTACGGTGAGACGCCGGCTCCAGTCCGGCGAGACGCTCCCGCAAGCATGCGGCGCAGAAGCCGGTCACGGGCTGGTCTGGGTGGAGGTGGCACGTGGAGAAGCGTGAGGGTGGGGGTGGGGGTTCGAGACTCATAACAGGAGATGTACAATGCGCACCCCCTCTGCAGATATGTGCATGTTAGGGGGAATTTGCTATATGAAACTGGGTGCTCAGGTTAGTAAAACAGAAGCGACGCCTTCTTGCATTGAGAGAGAGAGAGAGAGAGAGGGAGGGAGGAGAGAAGGGGGAAACCTCTGAAAAACCCTTGTTGTGGGAAATGGGGTTGGGTTTTTGGATTATTTACGTTTTTGACCTTTCGATTTTTCAAAGATGACTGTATAAAGCAGAAAAGCAAAAGCAATCACGCCATCCCAACCCCACCCCTTTGCTTTGCCTTTTTTTTTTTTCTTCTTCTTTTTCTTTTTTGCATTTTCTTCCTAGTTTAAACATCTAAACCCGTTTTATTGATAGAAACGATCCTTTTCTTTTTTTTTTGGTAATACAATTTGTATTTATTTACTGGAAGATAAGATGTGGAGGTGCAAATAGCGCATTCCCTTTTTACGCCTTTCGTTTTTTTGGTTTTCTTTTTGAAGCTTTTCGTTTTGAAGAAAAAAAAAAAAAAAAAAAAACTTTGATGCTCGGCAAAGTAGGATGGATGATACGCGGCACTTCGGAGTTGCATACGTGGCATATAAGCAGTTTGAGTTAAATTGTGTTAATTAGGGGTATCAGTTTAGATGTGTCGTGATTACTATGACTATTGGATGGCTGAAAATGAACGGCGTCCAATTGTTTTGCTTCAATAAATATGTGTCCACGAATGAAAGGTGGGGATTAATCGACAGTCTGATCGGTTCGATTTGAGTTAATATACGCCACGTGTATAATTTTTTAGGGAACGACTATCAAGCGTCAAAAACAGCCGGAGTATAAATAACTACCCTTGGTACAATGCAGTACATGGGAACTCCCGTCCTACCCACCTAACGGAGTATAAGTAAAAGAGAGTAAGATTCATCTGGTCCACTCATCTAATTAGAAAAAAATTCCATTGGAAAATAAAATCTGATCAGATGATCCCAGCCATCTAATTATAGGTTTCTTGTGGAAGATATTGAGGAAATAATTAAACGGCAGGAAATTAGCGAAGGATAGAGTGCACAAAAGAGGAAACCAATATAATAGAATGGTTCTTCTGGGCCATCCAAAGGAAATAAAACACTATATGGAGGCCCTTGATTCGTCTATCCTTCGGCCATGATGACTTCTGGAGGTAGGATGCATGAAAGATTCTATACAACTGGAAGTACTGTAAAGATACCGCTATGAATTATTAGGTGGAGTTGAGTGGCGTGGCTCGGCTTGGGTATTTTGTGTAAATTATGCAAAAGATAAATCGTTTCGTAGAGCCATGCCTACTGCACTTTCCATGCATCTGGACCGTACATCTAGATGTAATTACAGTACATCTTGTGTAGTTCAAAATTCAGGTATATCAGATAATCCTAGAATCTTATCTGTGGCTTTCATATGGACATCCAATGGCTTGGATCATCTGATTGCTGTGGTTTTGAACTGTAGGACATCCACCGTTGATCGTATAAGAAGAGCAGTCCCACTCAGCTACACCCATTTACAGGAAGGTTTGAAATACCTGTGTGGAACACTAGCTTGATGTAAAGACGCCCACATGCCATCAAGATGATGAGATGTTGACTGTTCATCAAGTGGGCCCAATCCTCCAGATTCCATAGCCGAAAAATAACATTGATCGGATGATCCCACCTGTCTCTGTAGTGGCCTACAAATGCAAACTCAAAGTCAACAATAAGCAAAGATGAGCAATGGTACATATTCATTATTAAAACGCCATCTCATCCAACTTTTAGGATATTCATAAAAGTGAGATTATTGAGTTGTGGACCCTACATGGTAAGGCCCACCTATTCAACGGTCTGATAATCACCTACATGTGCAACGCGTGCGATTTTAGATGAGTGGCAGAGATTTGAGCCCAAAAAACATTTTGTTCCTGAGAAAAACTATACTTGGCAGTGTATAATGGTTCAAGCTCATGCATGTAAAATTGTACACGTGGCATACATTCTAACTCAGTCTAGACCGTCTAAATCGTAGCCCCACCTTAGATAGACCATTAGTCAACATTACACAAAAAGTCTCCTAGCCGGTTAACTATCTGATGGACGGTTAAAGTGAAAAGTAATCAATGGCCTAAATTCAACAAAAACACAAGTCGGACGGCTTCATTTGATTGTCCCGCGTGCCATTTGAGAGTGCACGCATCGACATTTGGACTTAAAATCCGCACGATTTTGTCAGGATACGGCTCATCTAGATGTGTCCCACTGATTAGACGGCACAGATCCACTGACTAGTCCACCAGTCGACAGGCTATAGGGGTTGGTACCATTTACTAATTAGAAGAGGTATCACATGCGCGCGTTGCAGCTGTGAACAATGATGTAATGTATGAGAAGACATACAATGACACGTGGCATATATATCTGCCGATTGGAACTTATAAGGGCCCATCTTTGATACACTTAAGCCAAAAAAATGATACTGATCTGAAGATCCTATCCATCCGTTTCGTCTCATCAGTTGAAAGGAATACTACCAGTGGTGCAGATTCATAGGATGAGATCAGATGCTTAAGATCTTCCAATCACTGCGATTTTCAAGCGATGATCCATCCACATGGGTCCCACCATTTGAACCGTTTAAATTGGGGCATGCATGCCACGTGTACTGAAATGATTTGCTACAGCATATTTTTGTGTGGGACACAGATTACAGACTGAATCTTTTCTATTTCGGAGAGGACACACAAAAGCGGGAATAAGCAGACTATGGTACAATCATCTGCCTACAGTCCACCTGTCCTGGTAACATACAATTCCGACCGTCCATCAATTTGAAGCAATCGTGTTTGGACGATGTCCTCCATCTGATTAGTGTAAAGCCTATCTACAATGGGTAATTAAACGGCTGGTTTTCCATCCTTACAGAGTTAATATAACAAAATATTAATATATAAGAATTTCTTAAAGGATCTAGTTTATATATTGGGCATGCATAACAGATCAGACTAGATGGATGGTCCCGATTGATAAATGAGACTGCCACGTGTTCTGTTGAGAGGTAGAAGTACCATATTTCGGTACTACCGGCTCTACCGTACCAATTCCCCCTCCTCGAACGCAACGCCGTTTTGTAGCCGTTTCGCGGGCTCGTCATTTCTCACTCACACCGAGCCATGCGCCTACGCTTGATAGATTTTTGCTAATTCCACACGCGTGTAGTGTATTACACATCCACACGAAGGCACACGCGAAAATACCAAACGCGTGTGTAAGATCTGATCTTTCCATAAATCTGGATAACCCTTAGATCCTATTCCAAGAAAATAAGACAATTTACTATTCTGGTGGTCCTCTCCACATGAACAGTAAATTTACGGTTCAAAACATTCCTTGGCCCACCTGATGTGCTCAAATAGATATACTCTTTATTCCAGGTTATAAGTATATTTCATTTCATTTCATCGAAAGCTCAGATCTTACACATGTGTTATCATAAAAAAACATGCGATCGCGTGAGGATGTGTTCATCTCCCACACGCGAGCGGAAAGAGCAAAACTCCGCCTGGGATTCTCTCGACTTTAGGAAATATATAATAGAAGTTCTCAAGTTCAACGAGCTGGACAGATAATTATGGTCCATCCATATATTACTTTCATAATATTAAGTGAATTCAAACATCCAAGGTTTCCAATAGATTAGTCACATAATTATATCAAGTAATGATATAATTATCCCCATAGAATAATTAGGTGGGCCACAATATAGAAGACAATTTCATCCACTGATACATAGAAAAATATAAATTTTTTTGCCCACTGAATGAGTGGATATGGCTGATTTTCACATATAATAATTTTCATAGTGGGTATAATCTATTAGATTTTCTAGAAGTCATAAGCACATGAAAATTTAGAAGATATCACTTGGTGGACAGTAGCTTGTGGTCCAACCCGTTGGACTTAAGAAGTAAGAAATAATAAAATAAATAAAAAAACAATAAATAAATTTTAAAAAAAACGTCCCATCGAAATGTCGCCTGGGGAGCCGTTATAGACAGACTCCTTTTTCTGTTGAAAATAACATTTCGAGGAATTTTAAAATAAATACTGGAATTTCCAGCGTGGCATTTCCGTACTATAATTACGGAATGAGTGCGCTCGTGTCAAGCTACGGATTACGTTGCATGCATGTACGTATATATACACGTCAACCTTATCTCTATGCCCCTCTCTAAGAAAACATATTTGTGTTGGGAAATGACATTTCACCCCCTGCTTTTGCGCCTTCAGCACATGTTGAGAGGACCAGACTCCAGGGGCACATCACCGTCGTTCATATGTGGGATGCATCTAAAGCTATCCAGACCATTCAAATTGTGGGCCAAATGGTGGATGGTAGATGATCAGGAAATAACATTGATAGACAAATTTGTATCATCCAATTGGAGAACACCTTATTAACAGGCTGGATGTTATGTAATCAGCAGGTGGGCCCCGGAATGTTTTAATGGTAGGCGTTCCCGTATCGAGTTTTCCATGTGGTGTGCCTCATTTTTATTTTACACACGCACGCGCATCCATGGCTAGAGCTAGGTGGCAAGTTGAGTTGGGCCAAGTTAGAGTTGACCCAACTTGATTAGACTTCTTAAATATGTCTTACGTGCATTCAACCCAACTTGATACTGAGCCCGGAATACTTGACCGGATCCAATTCTGTTGTGCCCTTGAGTGATCCGGACCAAGTCTGAATTGGTCAAATGTACTACTAAGTTGAGTCGGGTCGAGTTGGCATCAAGTTAGATCAAGAGATGAGGGAAGGAGGGAGGGAGGGTGTAACACCCGTACTTTTTCTTTAAAGGTGGATACTTGATCTTATTGTTCCCTATGATGTGGTCCACTTGAGCATTGAATTGCTCTCATTTTTTGCCCCTCGCCCTAACTTGACCCGACAAGACTGATGAACGGTGTGGATTTGGCACATCATTCATGTGGGGCCCATTCTCTTTTTTAAAAAAAAAGAACAAGAAAAAGAAAAGTTTCTTTTTCCATTATTCTCCCCACTCCCTCTTGGACTCTCTCTCTCTTCCTTCTCCTTCAGTAAACGTGGTGGTCCTACACCCACCTCGATTTAAATTGCCCGCTTCTTTCTCAATTATTCTCACATTACAACATTCAGACTGTTCAAAATTTATTGGGATTATCCTCAACACCATAAAATACTCCAAGAAGATCATGTCGACAGCTTGTGACGTGTGGAACTTTTAAACCAAGAATCCACTGGCAAAACCTCCATTGTCATGCACTTACAAGCTTCCATACACCAATCTACATCGTCCATTAACGTCGGAACGAAGAAAAACTCACTGGTTGCAAATCCGTCATTGACGACCATTGTCTTCTTTACGGTGTCAAAAATTAGTCATTCCATCAACAATAGAAAGAGGATCGATAGAGTAACATTAAGAGAGATCATAGAAGACAAGAAAATAGTTATAAAAGGAAGAAAAGAGAAAGATAAAAGGAAGAAAGAGAAACATGCAGTTTCATCGAGTTAACTCAGCGAGTCAACCCGATAACTCGCTGGTCCGATCACCCAAACTAATTCGAGACTCTAAGTTAGAGTCATTTATGAGCTAAGGTTTTATTCTTCATCCATTGACCTCATACGTTAGAGTAGCATTGATTCGAGTCAACTCAGTGATTTAACGTGTTATTTTCTTATATTTTAATATTAAATAATTAGAAACTTTAGTGTAGGTCTTAATCAATCAGCATGTATGATTTGTGTAGGAATGACATCGTTTACATTGAAAATATTTACCAAGTGTTACTAGTCCAAGTGGCGTTGTGTTGAATTGAGTTGGACTTGATCTAATTGGGCCGAATGGACCGCATTTGTATCGATCTTAGATCTTCTCGCCTAATTTAGCCATACATGAGATATGTCACACTAAATCAGGTAGGTGATCTTCCCTGTTGAAAGTTTTAGGTTAAAATATAGATTGATTTGATTATTTGTTATGAATTAAATTTATCTGATCATTGTCATTAATTGCATATTATTTTATTTGATTTCTTGGTTGCATATTGTAGAGATAATTTATTTGAATTATTATCGTGGCATGTTTAGATTGTAATTATTTTCTTATTATTACATGATGAAAAATGTATTTCAATTTATGGGTGTTATGCCCTAAAAGGATCGTTGTGATTTTTATGGGTGCTCGTGCTCTGCCCAGGGTCATTTCCGAAAGGATTAGCACGATACGGGTGCTCTGCCTAGGGTCATACCCGAAATGATAGGCACGGGTGCTTTGCCCTTGGCAATTCCTTAAAACGATCAACACACACTGGTGCTCTGCCCTGGGTATTTACCCTAAAAGTTTATTCACTAGTGCTCTGTCCAAGGGTCATTTCCTAAAAGGATCACCACCGGTGCTCTGCCGAGGATCATTCCCTAAAAGGATCAACACACTGATGCTCTGCCCCGGATTGAACCAGAAAGGATTTTAGATAACTGTATTATCTTATTTTGTTATTATGAAAAATAATTTGTTATTGTTGTCACGTAAAATACCGATTCAATACTCGTAATTAATCCTATTTATTTTATTGAGTTGTATTAAAGTAAAATTTTCAATTTTTGGAATGATTCGACCTTACGACCCGTCGCGCTCACACCCATATAGACTGTTTTGTAGGGTTTGTATATGAAGAACCGGTTGGGCAAGATTGAAGACAATATTTAATGACAATGATTAGTATCCTTTTAGTTGCTCTGATTGCCTTGAAAATGCATGAAATAATGTGAGTTGTGATATAAATTTTATTTAAACACAACTCATAGTCCTGAAATTCAGATTCGGGCCTGGCCAACTCGAGTTCAAATTTTCAGAGCGTGATAGAGGGAGTGGAGAGGAGAGAGAGGATGAGGGTGGTGATAGTGGTGGGTGGCTGCCTGACTTGAAAGAGAAAGAGGATGAGCGAGGGAGAGAGAGAAGAAAAGGATAAGTGAGAGAGAGAGAGTTTGAGTTCAAATCAGAGTCGGGTGTAGTAAGTAGGGTTATAGATACTTAGAAACTATATATATATATATATATATATATATATATAATATATATATATATATATATATATAATATATATATATGAAAAAGGTACAATGAGCTCGAGCGTATTACCGTCGTCCATAAGGTCGAGTTGGTTGGGCCTGTAACGTCCCGTCCAACCAGCACAGTGTCCTGGGGCGTCCACGTAGGATTGTCGCAGGACCGCTCGCTTAAGCCACTCGTGGTGGGTTACCGTAGACAAAAAAAAATCATCCAAGATTAATCAAATTTAGTAGACCAGACTGGCCATCACAAAACTTAGTGTGGGCCACCAAGCCAGATGACTGTTTGCACATAAAAGACCGCTCGTGCAGGCCGTACAACGACCGAGGATGGTCGGAAAATTCTAAAACTTGGTGTGGCCGTTGGTCTCACTGGACTCGATGGCCATCGCGGACCGCAGCCCCTGCAGACGCCCAGAAGTGGGATCTGGCATAGGCCCAATGCACCCCACCAATGCCAAAATTAAGATCTAGCACTGGTCAATGAAATTGAAATGTGAGACATTCCAGCTGTCGGATTTCCTCCGAATTTACGGTGATAGTTTGATATATTTTTCAACGCCCGTTCACCAAATATGGGGCCCGATCGTGGCACGATGACCGTTGATCGCAAATCGGACCCGTGCGATCAAACCCTATATCCGATCGCTCCCAAATTTTGCACGGCCCTTCATCGGGCCATGGATCACCTAACCTATAAGTTTTATGGCCAGGGGACCACCAGAACCATTTCAATCACCGAAATGGGCCCCACAGGGCCACTTAAAGGTCGGGAACGCCTTCTCAGATCATATATCCGTTCATCCGTTCATCCTCAATTTTTACACGGACCCTAGTCGGGTCATGAGACAACTACACGCCGAATTTGGTGGCCAGAGGGGCATTAGGGCTACCCCAACACCAAATGGGGCCCCATGGGTCTAATTTGAGAAATTTGGAAGCTTGGGGCCAAAGGGGCCAAGTCTAGAGAATAAAGCCCTAAGGCTCTCTTTCTCATAACCCTTCTCCATTTTCCAACAAGCTCTTTCTCTCCCTCACCACTTCATCCAACCTCCAACAACCAATTTCCCTTCCTCATAACTCCACCATTTTCCAACAATCAAGCTCTCCCTCAAACCTCTTCCAAACTCCAACAACCCATCTCTCTCCCTAGCAACTCCCACCATCTCCAACGACCAAGGAGAGTAGAAGGTGTGAGGTCGGGCAAAGGAGCACCCTAAATCGAGGTGGGGCCAAGGAAACTCAACCCTTTCAACTCCCTATCCCTCCTCCAAGAAGAAACCCTCCGCCACAAACCCCAAATTTGTCCATGGGCCATCTAGGTAAGATCCCTCACCCTTTTCTCTTGAAATCCTTGTAGTGAAGGAGAAATGGTATGGATATCTCTCATGCTCGAGTTGTTTTAGGGATTTCGGCCGGCCAACTTCCAAAACCCTCACCTCTAGATCGTTTCCAAGCCTCCAACGAATCCAAAGGTGCGGACTATTGCTCTTAGGTGGCCTAGCACCAATTTTAGTGTGGATTTAATGATTTGAGTGCTTGGATGTTATATTTGAAATTCTAGAAAGAACCCTAGGGAATTTCATGTTGTTGGATTTGTTAGAACATGCATGTTTAATTTCTCAATTGTGATATATAGTGTGCCTTCACATGATATTATGTCGGATGATAACATGCTTGTGGTTGTTGATTCGTTTCCCTCATATGTGGTGCTTCATTGTGTGTGTGAATATTTGCCGTGACGCTCATGATGTCTCAAGATGGAGGAAGTGATAACTTCCTCACACAACCCACACACTCACATGCACATTTAATTTTATGATGATACTTGTTTGCTTGTTAAAGGTATTTGTTTTGTATGGTTAGGATGCATGAGATTATGATATGGATGTGTTAGTTGATAATATGAGTAGTGGACATGCTGTAGATCCATTTTCACTCTCTTGGGATGGTCAGGAACCTGACGAGAGAGGGTAGTCCCATCGGTAGAACTATGCTAAGGCTAGACTCGCGGATTGGGCGGGAGTGTTCGGGTGGCTGTAGTTCAACTACATGAGACCTTTGTGCCCGAGGTCATTCGTCTTATGCTCGTCTGATTTGTGCGGACTAGCCTACTACCTGATTATCCCTGGTTGTTAACCATGATCGCCCACATATGTATGGAACCTGATGCACCCTACAACCTTTGTGGCCCATTGATAACTAGATTACAACCGGTCCACATTCTCGTGAGCCGGGCATGGTGGAATGGGACACTGTGTCCGAGCTGTCGGCTTACGCTCGGGTACCGCGCCTCCCCGTAGTGACCGCGAGCGATCTTTTCCTTATCGGCACTCCTCATATGCTTGGGGTCGGGAATGAGGACCCCGACGGGATCACGGACCGCGGGGACTCGGCCTCACGCATTGATGGGGCCTTGGCCTCGCAACCAGATTAGGGCAGTGACATGTAGGGTGATCCAGAATCCCCAACCTGCTGGATGAATGGACTTTAACTAACAACTCGGCTAACACGATCGCATTTCACGCATTAGTTAGGGTGGCGACTCGGAAGTCGAGGTCGCACTGAGGGAGTGTTGACATATGCGATCGTAGACGTAGTCGCTTGAGGGAGTGTTGTGGCGAGGGCATGCATCATATCATCGCATTTTATGCACATTTAACAAGAGTTATAGGTGTTGCTGATTACCTGCTTTTCATTAAATTCCTACTATAAATTGATGCCTGTTACAACTTAAGATTAATGGTTCACACTGAGTTGATCACTCACTCCCACTCTGGGACGGTGTTTTAAAACACCAACCAGACGCTTCCATAGATGCAGGTGGCGAAGATTAGGAGGAGCCTGGCAATGCGGAGCCGGATGAGGAGGAGGAGTACTACTTTCAGTTGATGGATGGAGCTGCGTCGGATCCGTAGTTGTGTCGATGGACTGCTGAGCTGAGGGCTCAGCCCTATTCTTTTGGACATGATATTATTTTTTGTGATTTTGTCAGGTGGCGCCATGTGCCTCTATTCTTTTGGACATGTATATAACTATTTATGTTGTCTTCTTCCATTTCAGTAGACTTGTGGTTGTTCTTCATGTTCCAGGTTGTTCCAAATTGCGCAGTTAATTTGACTAATCCTAAAACCATAAAACGCATGATAAGTGACCTCGTAAACTCGGGAGTTGAGTATATACACGACCCCCGATTTTCAGGGTGTTACAGGGCTCCAACGTGATGCCTTTCGAACATCAACACCGTCCACCAGATGCACCATTCCATCGTGGGCCTGGACGACCCAAAATCAAGTCAATCCGTGACTTTTGTGGGCACACCACATACAAAAGTGCAGAGGGGCCGTGCACCATTAAAACATTCATAACCATTTTTGAGGGCCCACCGAGATGTGGTTTGCAAATCCAGCCCATCCATTTATGTGTGTCCCACTTGAACGAAGGTTCAGACCAAGTTTTAGGTGCATAAAAAACTCAGGTGGGCCCCACCAAGTGCTTTTATATGTTTTTGGCATGTATTCACATGATTTTAGATGGTATGACCCATCTGAGTTCCGTATACGGCTGATTTTGGGCCGTCCAGGCTCACAATGGAATGATGCATCTTGGTGGATGGTGTTGATGTTCTAAAGGCATCACGGTGGGGCCCACACAGCTCGACCTCATGAACGACCGAGTTCATTGTACCTTTTCCCATATATATATATATATATATTATATATATATTACAGAGTTTATATCAACTCACCCATTCCATTCAGGTCGACTGGTACCGGTTGAGTACGGCAAGTTGGGTCGTCTGGTGCTCAGCTCTACCCACGGCACAGTGTGCTTTCACCACAGTAGATAATGGAACCCGAACCCATGACTTGTTGGAACTCTCATGAGTCTACCACTGAGGTACGAATAATGACCCTCATGTGACCCACCTATCTTTCACTCGGCCTGACTTTTTGCTCGTGTTCTAACATTAGCTGCCCCAAGTGATGTGGATGGAGTGGATGCCACACTTGAATCACAGTGGGCCCCACAAGCTTTCTGTTTGTCGGGCTCATGCAATCGATGGCTCTCAAGTACTGGATCGTTAAAAATAAATTGCGTGGTGCAGGTTCAACGGGCAAGTAGCAGGTGCATATGCTCCATACACGAAACTGGTCTGCGATTTGGATGGTCTGGATTGGTCTATAACTATGCCACGTACACCGATTCTAAACTCTCCGTGAACTACGGTAGGTCTTACCCCTTGGACCCCACACACTCACTTTTATACGCAGAACCCATGCCAACCTGACTAGTCCGTGTGACATTTGAACGGTTAATAAGATGGCCCCAGAACGAATATGATTGGAAAATGATAGGGCTGATCTACTCATCAGGTGGGCCACCCCTCGACGAAAATAATGGACGGTCCAAAAAAAAAATAAAAACTATCAGCGGCCCACATTTAGTGGTACGCTTTCTGGCCGGCCTGATTCTCCCATACGGTCATCTTGATTATGGGGCCACTTCATGCATCTATCAAATGTCTGACACGCTCTTCAGATCCGCACGTGTGTCGGCATGGATTCAATCCATGGGTTAGAGGGGTCTATTGTGAAATTGGGAGGGCGTAAATGTCATCGCCTCGTAGATAATTGAGGTGCGCTCCTATGATACCGATGGCACCACAACTTGGGTTAGTGATTCCTTGGGGCCCACTTCAGATATCCACCCCGTCCATTGTTTTCTACCCATCAAATTCACCGTAATAAATCAAAATCATGACCATTGAAAACCTAGATCGGTCATAAACCGATAGAACAATGTAAAATCATTCCCAAGACTTCTAAATTTACGCGGTGTGGTCCACATGGGTTATTTATTTGCCTGGTTTCGGTACGTTCATTCATCCCTGTGGTGCGCGACGGATGAATGGATGCAACCCCTCCTAAGTGGGAAATGTTTTCTTGGTTGGCAACCCCTCCTAAGTGTTACTTCTGGTGTGGCCCACCTGAGTTTTACTTCGATCTTATTTTTGTCCCTATTGCCTAAAATACAATGGCCCACCTAATGGACGTGGTAGATCGGATGCTCAATTAACGTGAACCCCACAACAGCCTGGTACCATCACAAGTTTGTGTGGTACCCCTTCGTCCCCCTCTATCAAATGAACGGTGGGAGATCTGTTTCACGGCAGTTAGCGGAAAATTTCTTTTGAGATATCCAAGCCGCAGGGTCATGATCCACTATGAACATCCGAACGGTGCAAATTAAATATGTGGGTGGGCCCAATTAAGAATCGCTTAGAATTGCACATGGCCAGTGCATCACCATCATCAGATGATCGCAGCCATTAAAATAAGGGCCTGTAAATGCCCGGTACGACCATTATTTCTCTTGCATGACCATAACTGATGTCGTTGATTAAATAATCAATTTCCTTTTAATTCACTGGCAATCTGTTGTGGGGTCCACCTATTCAATGGCCTCTGTTGATCATAAGTGGCCCATCTTGTCCTCCATAAATTATCACCTAATACGGCGCCAAAACTTCATAATGTGTCATGGCCTCTATTGCCTGTCCACACGCGAGTACACGTGCAAATATGTCATTATGTTTGAGATCGAAGTTGGACGCGGATTGCTGCCACCCCCAGAAGGTGGGGTCCACTGTGATGTTTGTGAGAAATCCACACCGTCCATCCGTTTTTGTCAGCTCATGTTAGAATATAAGCCCAAAAATTAGGCATATACAAAACTCTAGTGGGCCGCAAGACTGGAAATAGTGATGACTGAACACCTACTGTTGAAACTTTTGTGGGGTCACAAAATTTTTGGATTAGTCTAATATCTCCTTGTTTTCAGTTCATCCCAGTGGTAATGACCTTATGAACGGTTTAGATGGCATATAAATATCAAGGTGGACTCTGGAAAGGTTTCAACGATAGGCATTTCCCTCTCCATTCTCTCCTCTCGTGTGGCCCATTTGACCTTTTCATCTACCATGTCTTTGGGTTCATGTCCTATCAAGAGCTGGTAAAACGGATGGACGGGGTGGATTTCTCATAAAAATCATGGTGGGTCCCACTTAGACTACGGGTCGAGGGTCGCAGGCAAAACGCGTCCATTCAATGCCATGTACCAAAAGTCAGGTAGTACAATCATCAGGTAGGCTACATTAGAACGTCCACCGCCCATTTTCTCATGCAAATGTGATCTGCCAGATCAGTTAACCAAACTGCTTTTTCGTGCAGGGCATTTTCACAGTGTACTCTACCTGATGAATGGCCCTGATTACTGACACGTACCATCCCACGGTAGAAACCAAGCGCCCCATCGTAGCTGTCTTGCGGGCCCCCATTCTGTCAAAACATGTCCGGTGGGACGCGGATTGCCTACTGGTAGCTACTGACACTGTTCTTTGAACCTACACCATGTGGTTTGTGTCATATCCACACCATTCATCCATTTTTCCATACTATTTTATGGCATTAACCCAAAAATGAGATAGATCCATATCTCATATGGACCACCGCATAAGAAAGAGCGGTGATTGAACACTCATCATTAAAAACTTGCCAGGGGCTACGAAAGTTTTGGATTGAGCTGATATTCGTATTTTCTCTTCATCCAGGTGTACGTGACCTAATCAACAGATGGATGACAAATAAACATTACAGTGGGCCTTAGGAAGTTTTTAATGGTGGGAAATCAATCACAACTGTTTTCTTGTGGTGTGATCCATTCAAGATTTAGATCTCCCTCTTTTTTGGCTTCATTCTCTATAATGATCTGTAAAAATAGATCGACGGCTTGGATAAAACACACATATATCATGCGGGGCCCACAGAGCACCGTCAGTAGCCACCTCGCTACTGACACTGTCAGTACATAATCCGCGTCCTGTCCGGTGGGTCCAACAACTTGTAGGTCCGGCCGCCACCTACCATATCTAACAACACACGTTCTCTTCTAGAACCGCTAATGTGCAGCTCGAATCATTGAAGTCCCGTGCATCTCCCTGTACAAGTGGCAAAAATCCACGTCCAACCAGAGAAACTACAAACATAACAGACGTACAGAGATGTCTTATATTTGTAATTTTTGTCCTAGAGACCATCCATTAGATGGACCACAGGATCAACAGTCCCGATCATACCATACATTTCACACATATACCATAAGAAGAAGGTGCAGATAACTACCATAAGCATGCTGTGTATTAGCATTTCCACCGGCTTCTACTCTCTCTACTGAGAGAAAATACTCTGGCAGAGTGTGATGGTTAATACGTTGGCGCATTAATATTACATAGTTAACATAAAATTAAGTTTAGAACTTTCTAAAGTATTTTTATCCGTTTATATGTATCATTAATTTTAAAAATAATTCTTATTTAATTATCTCAATATCCAATTAATCGATGTTTATTGGACGGTTAGAAATGACAACATCCAATGGTTCTATTTCAACAAACAAGTGTACAAGAATCAGAGGTTAAGATTGTTTAAACAATATTATTTTGTAACTGTGTGATTTATCGGCATCGAGTTAAAAAATTTAGACGGTTTTAGATTGAGTTCAAATGCCACGTGTACAATTTTCGGTGCCTGCGCATCAAGCATTATACGCTTCTCGAGTATTATACAGCGTCCCCAGGTTTTAAATCCCGGTATTATTGATGTGTCAGGCGGCTTCTGAAGTGCTACTTATTAAAATACGAGGATGAGGTGACGCAAGGAGCAACGTGAACCGTTCATCAGCCGGGACCCACTAGGTAATGGCCATTACGCAAAAGTCAGGCTGGCCAGGTCCTCAGATAGCCCACACATCTATTTAAGTCGAATGTGGATCGTTAATCAATTTCCTTTAACCGTCCATTTCTTTTGTATACGCGGCTGGTCTCATTCCGGACCAACGCATCAAAACCGTGTGGCCCACCTGATGTGTTACTAGGATCTCTCACACGTTTGCTACATTGGCATGCATGAGGGGAATGTACACGTAATAACATGGTAGAGTCATCTTTCCGTGCACACGACGCAACGCAATGTATGGATCTGATTCGCTCGTCTAACAGTAATTCAGATTTGCTCATTTTTCCAATCGTTAAGTAGTAAGATAGTCATCGAACGGTTAGATTGTCAGATTGTTGAAATCACTGGCCATAAGTAACAAGGGCCCACTGGATGGACGGTGGATTTACAATTCAATCTACTGAGAATTACCAAACACCAATCATAAATCTGACTCATTGTATTATTCCTCCTACTTTGTACTGTTTGCATTGTAGCATTGTGACTCATCTGACTCAGTTAAAATCGCCCGAGTCAAAATATACAGCTTAAACGAGCTGGAACCGAGTCAGAAGGTTCTTAGACCGTCGAACTCGGTCCATTTAATTCAGGGCTGCGACCTCTGCCGCTCGATCACGAGATGGGCCAGGGCGAGTTGAGTTCGTTTCGGTTGGTCACGTGCTGTGGTCGGATGGAGATCACGTGACCTTGCCCTTTTTTGTGGGTAGAGGCATTATGCGGCTCAGCACCCACCCTGGTACATGGGTCCCATGCTTCTACAATCTAGACCATTGATCTGTCT
The DNA here is from genome assembly GCA_021015155.1 of Magnolia officinalis. Classification (NCBI taxonomy): domain Eukaryota; kingdom Viridiplantae; phylum Streptophyta; class Magnoliopsida; order Magnoliales; family Magnoliaceae; genus Magnolia; species Magnolia officinalis. The sequence continues at coordinate 93,774,015 of JAJHSJ010000006.1, read as the reverse complement.
CACCCTATGAGGATGGATGGAATCCTACTAAAATCTCATCAAAAGTACCTTCGTAGCCTTTCAATTTATAGCCTGCAAACAGACGGTTGATAACATTTTTAGGCAGGAGACGGACGCCAATTCCCAACGAAAAGGCTCTGTGGGGCCCACCGTGGTGTGTGACACATCCAATCCGTCCATAATTTTCGCTAGCTCCTTTCCGTATTGATCCCAAAAATCAGGCGGAATCTAAAACTAAAGTGGGACACAACATAGGAACGGTGTGGGTGGGACACACACAATTAAAACCTTTCCAAGGCCCACCTCTGTGTTTTACATGATATCCAAGCCGCTCATAAGGTGAGACCATGCACCAGGATGCATAAAGATAGCAAATATCCGTCCGATTCAAAACTTCAGTGGGCCCCAAGAGGGTTCCAATTGGAGCTGTCCAGATGATTTTTCTTTGTTGTGGCCCACTTATATTTTATATCAGCATGATTTTTGGTGTCACGTCCAAAAATTAGATGATTCAAATGATGGACAGAAAGGATGCAACAAGCGAATATCACGGTGGGCCCCACATAGATTTCTGTTGCCCGGGCTCACTACAGAAACTGTAGTGGGAAATTCACGTCCGGGACATTCTATCCACGGTGGCACAGAACAGATGAATGGTCTGGATTAACAAATCAGTGGCCCCACTGGCCAGAACTAAAGAAACCATCGTATATTGTCTAAAACCTCAGGTGGGCACGTAGGGTACGTATAATCCATGTTAGTGGGATAAAGGCTTTTATTTTTCAACATTGAATGGGAGAGAAGTCGTAAAGCGAAGTTCTGTCCTCAGCTACTTTTTTTTTTTTTTTTAGTAATTTCAATTTTTAATACATTTTATATTATATAAGTTTCTAGGGTTTGTCTTTCTAGGGCTTGTTTTTTGTGGGGCCCACCGGAGGGACGGGAGACAAAAGAAACACATATATGTGAAAGGGAGCAAAAGATAGAGAGACATAGATTCTCTCCCATTGGCCCACCCACAACCTCCTCCACTTAAAATTATCTACAAGTGTCTGCATCGTTGAGATTGGATGTCATTGCACACATGAAGTGGGCCCCACCAATTGTCCTACGTTGGATCATTTGTCATCATAGGGCGCACCTCATGTAATCGTTTTGCACCGTTTAAAAGATGGTGGTCGTTCATCCTCATCCTAGCATTTGGCACTGCTGTACAGCTATCCAGGCCATCCAAATTGTGGGTCCATTTTGGATGGGTCACATCTCAAAAGTCAATAGCTATCAAGAAATTCTATCCGTCCAATTAATGACTATGAAATAGGTGGTTAAAGGTAAAATTGTGAGTAGTCCAAATTAGACGAGGAAAAAACAGCTTGTTTATTTTGTCTTCTCAATGCAATTTATCATTTATGCTCCATCCACGGTTTGGACAATGATGTAGACGGTCTGGATTTCTTTACAACTAATCCATGTGTACAGTTGAAGAGTCACCACCATCTTTTAAATGGTGCGCAACTCACACAGAAGTCTTAGACCTCATTATGCAAGTATGACACAACTAGCCGGAGTAAGTATAATCGTCCAACTCTCTCAATTATGTGAATGTACTAATTTTGTACAATATCTGACCCGTCCAAGATATTTTCCCACCATGAAAATATTTGGTGCAAAAATAGTATTGATCCACTCATCATGAAATTCACATCAAAGAAAGAAACGTACAACCGTTGATATTATAAAAGTAGTACGTGTGGATAATTGATGAATGAATCGAACTAATTTGTACCTTAGATGATTATAATCATGGGTCCAACCTATTGAACCGATTGGATGATGTGATATAAATGACGTGTGGGCAATTATAAAATAGTTGAACGGTAACACTACCATCCAGCTACTTGTACCTGGGACCTCCACATTTTTTATATTGTGGAGTTCTGCTAACATGGGCCATGGTGAGACATGCGTGACTTTAGACAGTCTTTCGATCGAGGAAATATATGACACGTGGGCCCATTGTGCAAAGCATACACGTGTTTGAATTCTGGGAAGTTAGGCCAATGGTTTCGTAATCCAGACCATTGGTTGGTTGTATCCTACGATGGATGATCTGTGCCTAAAAAATTTCTTCCATATGAAACGTTAACCATTGGATTTAATGCTTAATGATTGACGGTTATAAAGAGAAAGACAGTATTAGCCCACATTCATCTGAAAAGTCCTGGTACTGGTTGCTGGAATCTTTCACAGAGATTTCAATGGGCCAATGGTCAAGATTGCCTAAAAGGAAACCCGTGAGTATACACCCTGTGCACGTTTTTCAAACAAACGTGTCACATGTGCGAAATCTGAGCTGTCCAAAAGGTGGGAGACATTGGCAATATGAAAAAGTGTGAAAATCTGGCTGATTCACTCATCAGGTGACCCACACCTATAAGACCGGCGGACCATTGGCATCCATTGACTACGATGGTGCAGCGACAAGCAATCGTTACATGGGGCCCACCTTTTGTATGGTTTGATGTCCTACACATGACACGTTGACGTGCACCATGATAAGCTTAGCATGCTGGGAATGTATGTGATCATTCAATACACACTCTCTCTCTCTCTCTCTCTCTCTCTCTCTTCCGGCTTTTTTGTGTTAGAACCCAGCTAAGGGAGCTCGCACATATAGAGCTAGGCATGGGACGATTCGACTCGTCTAAGTCAGTTCAGACTTCGTTCGGCTCGAACTGAGTTGGTGAGTCGATCCAAACTGAGTAGACTTCATCCAATTCAAATTTAAACCAAGTTGAGTTCGGATCACTTGAAAACCAACTTGGTACTGCTTCGAATCGATCTGAAACTCAAATTGTAATTTAAACTAAAATTTTAGATTTGACGTTTTAGATTTGAGATGTTGTGTAGCTAATGGAGAGGTTGCAATTCCGAAAAGTGCACCTAGGTTCTCAGTCGTGATTTAAGCCTGCGGATACTCGCTACACCTGAGCTGACTCGGTACTAACTCCACCCGACTTGATACCTGTGACAGGATCGGGCACAGTCCATGTTAGTCCATGCTAGACCTGGACTCAAATCGGGTTAGTCATGCTATACTCCGTATTGAGGCGGTCGAGTTCAGGCCATGTATACTTCAAAATCAAGTTGAGTCAGGTCAATCTAAACTTGATCCGGCTCAACTCCTACACACATGTCACATCTGGTCGGCCAGACTACCAACATGACATGAGAAATAAACAGGGAGATCTGGACCGTTGATCGTTACCCATCTGGACTGTTGATCATTACCCACGTGAGGAAATTTTCATAAGACTAAGAATCACGTGGGAGAGGTTTCTTAAACGCCAGTAATTTTCTGGCTTTCTCTCTTGTATCTTGCAATGAAGTTTGAAGACTTCAATCCACCGTCCCAACAATCAGATCATCAATTCTCTAAACGCAATCTCATTAAAAAAAAAATGATCATCCTTATCTTAAATCATTTTTAATGGTTTGAAAATGATTTCAAAATAAATAATAATATTATCAATCATGACATAAAATAAAACTGATTAAAAGCTTGATTAACAAGTGATGTGGGAATTACCTGACATCTCCACCATGAACAGTGAACAAGAGAGTCGTGGCCGTTGAGGTGACAGCATGTGTATGAGATCTGGACCATTCAGCATAGGCTCTCCACTTAAAACATTAAATCAGGTCCCATTGGGTGGACCACGAAAATGGATGGTTGAAAAAATGGCCAACTGTCTCCATTTGCTGTCCACGTGTCCCTACCCACCAGATGAACTGATACGCCTGAATTTTGGGTTGGAGCACAAGCAAGTGACACCCACTTCACACGCAAGCATGCCACGTTGGCAGAAGTGGCACTTAGCCAGGTCATTTTGAGAGAAGGGAGGTTTTGCTAACATAAGATATGTGAGATTGACTTAGACCGGCCTTTCAATCGCTTTCGAAAATGACTGGTTTCTGGGATATTTTAAGAGAAAATTCTTTAAATATTCTAATTTTGTGAAATAATGTCTTGAGGACTATAATTGCTTTGCAGGTGCTTTTGGAGTGAGAGAATTAATGAAATGCTCTTAGATTGTCTTTTCTTTAAAAAAACAATAAAGTCCCATGTGGTCTATGTATGAAATTGGACCGTCTAACACATGCAACCAAACAAAAAATTGGGCTTATAGTTAAATCATGGGATGGGTTATAAGTGAATTTGCATTTCTCTTTTGGATGGTGTAAATTATTTTTTATGGTGTGGCCCACCCAATGATGGGATCCACCATTTTTTCGTTCATCTGATCGATGGTGGGGTGCATTTGTTAAATGCCTTGGTTGTCATACATGAGCTTGACTTGGCTGCGACCCTCAGAACCAGTCATGCGGGTGCAACCGGTACTTTAGGGCCCACCTTGATGTATTCATTCTATATCATACTGTCCATCTATTTTTATATTTTTAAAAGCTTATTTAAGAGCATATTCCGAAAAGCCGATGCAGATATAAGTTTTAAATGAACCACACCATGATGAATAGTGATCATTGAATGCTCGCCATAAAAAAATTCTTATGGTTCACAATAATATTTGCTTAGATAGACTTGAATGAAGGGAAAAAAATAAAAGAGTTTGATTTAAAACTTTTGTGGCCCAGAAAAAAGTTTTTAATGGTAAATAATTACTGTTTATTATGGTGTGGTCCACAGGAATTTTTATTTGCGTCATTTTTTTGGAATCATGCCCTAAAATAAGATATGGATGGCATGGATATAGAATTCATGCGTCAAGGTGGGCCCTACAGACAATAAATAAATGATTCATATCAATAATTTCACACTTCCAAAAGCACTGCTATATGATTTTCAATCGCAGTAGCATTATTTGATAAAATCTTAATTAGTCACTAAAAAAATTCTCATCTAATTTCTTTGGTTACATCTTATATAAGAGAGTAAATGAATGTTTTTGCTAACATGAGCCATGGGGAGACATGATAATGAGACTTAAGACTTTCGTTTCATTTGCTTTTAAATGACCTTTTAAATTGTGCCGAAAGAAGGATTGAAAAACCTATAAGATGTTTCGGTCCTTGGTTAACGGTATTGAGGTTGATCGGATTTGGGTCTTGGATGGTCATTATCCATTCGGGTTCAGGACTTCTTTTTTAAGGATCCGGATCACGATCCAATCAGGCTCGGGTACTTGTAGGGTACCCTACACCGGATGGATGGATAGGTTTGCGTCTATTACACATGCCTAGTGTCTATTTAGGAAGGTCCCGGGTCCAACCAGTTAAACTATAGTTACGGTCTACCAAATGGCTTACTTCAAACCTTTTATGTGTGTAAGAGATCCAACCCGTCCAATGGTTTGTTCTGACCATGAGCATCGTCCTGCGAAGAAATCAACCATATTGACTAATTCAGTGGACCACACTTGTATTTTGATTTTCTTAATAACCAGACATTGTTTTCTATGGTGTGGCCCACCTGATGAGTAGATAGGGCTAATTTTTCTACTATTTCATGCTCTTGATCAGGTTGGAAGTTATCCAACAGGTGGACTGTAACTTGTGTCCAACCGGTCCGGTTGGACTCGAGACCTTCTCTATTTAATTAGCCCTATCAACTCAAGTCCTTTCTATGTTAATCGCCCCTGTAAAATTACATAACTGCCCTTGGATCTAAGGAAATCAAAATTCAAAAGTGCTGTTCAAAATGGTCATTGGTCAACTAAATAAGGGCATTTAGTCGCCCCTATAAAATTACATAACTGCCCTTGTGTCTTAGAAAATCAAAAATCCAGAAGTGCTGTTCAAAATGGTCATTGGTCAACTAAGCAGGGACATGTTAAGCAACTAGAATTACAGAATTACCCCTAATTGGAAAGGGTTAATGCAAGAAACACCATTAGTTATGTTTATGTTTTTTTTTTTTTGGTAGTTAGTTGAATGATCATGATATTCCAATGTAGAGTTTCCCTATATTTGAGCTTCTTTATGGCCCACCATGATGTGTATTTTGGAATCCAAACCACGTATTAGGGGTGCATCCTCATTTTCACCATACAACCCAAAAGTAGAGATGTATGTGAGTTGAATTGACTCAAGCTTGGCCCAGCTCGGCTTGACTCGGCCAACTAGCTACTGCTACTTGAACTCGGCTCAGCTCGGTCCTCAAGGCTGATTGTGCGGCTCGTCTCAATCAGTAGCTTGGGCCAACTCAAACCGAGTTCGAATTCAAGACTACGAGTTGAGTTCGAGTTTAGGTTTTATAATTTTTAAAATATATAATATATATTATAATATAAATTGTTGATGTAAAAATTTGGTCCACCCTTTTTAAACCTTCGAGTACCTACACAAGAAGAAAATAAAGGATACCCTGGCTAGAGCATGAAACCCTTTCGATGCCAAAATCAGGCTAGGAATCTGGGTCTGGTAGTATCGGGGTATTTTAGGTGAGAGATTCTGCCTACATTTCACCATTAGAGATGTTTCTATTTATAGTTGAGGAGAGGCAGTGACGTAGAGGAAATTTCCTTATATAGTAGGGACGTACTGTAGAGGGAATCAAGTCCCGAATATGTTGAGATGATCTCCTGATATCCTCAGTGAAGATTTGTGGAGATCCGTATTCTGAGCGCGTCAGTGCTGTTCTCGAGATCTTCGGCGAAGATATCGGGCTGGTCTTTCAGATAAGACCTGATTAATAAGAACCGGGGGCGATGCGCAGTAGGAGGCTGAGGCCGACCTAACTAGGAGAGTAGTATGCCGACTTAGACTCTTTGGCAAGCTCTAACCCTTCTCTCTATGCCGTGTAGATTGCTAACCTGCCGACCTATCCTCATACTTCGTCTTAGGGCAGTGAAGCCAAGCTCATTTCCTTAGTAGAATTCGGATGAAATATCTTGTGAGGAGTTGAGCTTAAGAGTCCGAGGTGGTCTTAGTCGACCTGGATACTCGAATGAGTTTTGAGCCTCCCCTTATCATTAAGTAGATGAATGACCTGTTGACCTGCTTTCATACGTAGTAGGTGACCAACCTTTCTTCAGCAGAGGAGATCTTCCTTAGCCATTGAGGAGCTCATTGGTCATAATTGGTGTTGACTGGCCTCGTGTCCCGCAGAAATGTCCGAGCTAACCTCTTCTCTTTAGCCAGATCTTTTTTACCCATAACATAAATAATATATAATATATAATTTATTTAAATATATACAAAATATTTATACTAAGTGAACCCGATCTAAGTCGAATCAATTCAAACTAAGTAAAGTTTTGAGCTGAGTCAAGTTGAGTTTGGTCTAGCTCAGACTCAGTTTGAAATTTTTTCGAGCTAAAAAAATCAGCTCAACTCAACTCAAACTTAATTTCAAACCAAGTCAAGTCAAACCTTTTGAGTTGAGTCGAGCGAGTTAACCAAGCTAACTCAGTGTACAGCTCTACCCAAAGGCTAAGATGATACTAAACTCATGTCATCCACACTATAGAAAAACAATGTTGACTAAAACCTCTAAATTTATATAATGTGGCTCACCTGAATTATGGCTTGGACTAAGGATTAGGTGCCATCTCTACATCTTAGTGGGGAACATTGTGTCTACCTGTCCATTATTTTCCACTGTTCCCTATTTTGTAGCCACTTAAGGGGTTATTTGGCATAGTGTATTTGGTGGTAATTTATGGGAATTGTACTCTTTAGTGCGTTTGGTATAGTATAATAGATGGTAAATGGAATCTTACTGTAAATAAAAAGTTATCTTTTAATGTTTTGAAATCTCTTTACTCATTTGATCCTGTGAAAAATATCTTTAACAGCTTCCTTTTTAAAGGCAAGAGGTATTGCTATGCAACTCATCCATTATAGACGAGCATGGTAATAATATCCTAGAACAATTCAATTATCGGCCACATTACTAAAATCACACTAATGGAATGATCTAATCTACTTAAACACTAGCCATCAATTGGACGGTTAAAAATGATTGGTGAGTGGCGTCATCTGGATTCCTTATGCTTGTAGCCCATTGGAGGCTCAGAGTTTGTTTTTTTGTAGGTGTATATATTTTATTGGCATTGTTACAACAAAATTGTCAAATGTCAGGAATGTACATTAATTTAGGGTATTAAAGTTGATTTCGGAAATAATAGCCAGGTTCTATGAATATAGTATAAAATTCCAATGCATTTTAACTATAACCTATTAAATATAATTTTTGAATTCCAATAAATTCTAATTTAAGGCTGCTAAACATAATTAAAAATTTTAATTAAAATGAGCCATAAGTTACAATTACATTATTTTTTAACCCCTACAACTAAATTGGATGGATGTATTGGATGACATGGATACACTATAGTGGACCTCACAACTTATGAAAAATGCTACGATCGATCCCAGCAAAGCCGATTGGAACCGACACAGATTGCCTGCAACAGCCAGCAAGAGGGGGTTCCTGCAGCCCTGAGAATTTACTAGCTAGCTAATCAAGAACGCCTCACATAGAAATAAGGTGTCCGTGATTTAAAATGCTTACCACATACATCATATGTCCATTTTACTAGTATTAACTGGACCCCATCTCACCAGAACTCGATTAGACCTGACTTTTAAGTGGGGTTGAAAATGGTAGGTCCCAACCCCACCCATCATCTAACTGACGCGACTCAGACCTGTTAAAGTCAGGTGGGGTACATTGGTGCCTAATAACACTTCCATTTGTAAGCATGGTTTTTGTTAATTAACAAAAAATAAATAAATAAATAAACAGAGCCCATCACACAGTTTCAAAATGTTATTCTGTGTCCTTTTGGACCTAGAAAAACAAGAGCTATGTAGAATTTGTATCTTTGGCCAAAGCAATCCACATACCATCAACAAAAATTATTGGATAGGATGAATCCAGCGTGGATTAGATAGGACCCAAAAAAAAAAAAAAAAACACATGGTTTTTTATTTTATTACACACGCACACACACTCACGCCATAGTGGGCTTTCACCACCTATGGATACCACCACCTATGGATACTCGAACCCTGACCTCGTGTTTAAACTCCTGAGAGTCTACCACCCAAGCAAGAGCAAAGATTAAAAAAAAAAAAATTTGTATAATTACTAAGGCTGTCAATTAGCCAGTTGCGCTGGTGGGACCGGTTCCATCCAAAATGTTTATTGTGATTGGTCTCTACTGGCCCATTGACAGCCCTAACAATCACAGCTTTATAATTAAATGATGCAAAATGGATTGTAAGAGTAAAAATGGTCTTACTATCCAATTTATCTATATGGCCCTTGTTTGAATGGCTGCGATTAAAGGTCTGATTAAGATCAGGTGATGTTGGGGTCATGTAATATCCACCATGGACCCCTCCCATCTAATGGCCCACCATGAGTGTAAATGAGCCCACTTGGAGATCCCAAGATGCACTTTCAAGTGCTCTGGATTTACGCAACATATACCCAAGGTGGCACACATGCAATGGTCGAACTATTCAAATGAACTTTCTCAAAATTACTTATGCCTGTCCACTTATCAGGTGTGTATGATACTGATGTCCCACACATATGCTGAATTGGTACACGTGCCACGTGTAAAGGTGTATGTGGGGCTATCCGACCTTTAAAATGAGAAAAATACCATTTTGATTGCGAGTGGAACAAAAAAAAGGTTTAAAAAGAATTAAAGATGGTTTACAAAGAACGAGAAAAGATTCAAAGAGAGAAAATAAAGGTTTGAGAAATAATAAGAGAAAGGAAAAAAGAGAAAGAAAGAGGGAGAAAAAAGAAGAAGAGAGATTCTTACTCTTTCTAAAAATCTAAGTTTTAACCTTTCTTTTGCTTTTATTCAAGAGGTTTGCTAGTGTCTATATATATATATATATATATATATATATATATATCCCAATGCCTTGCCATTTCTATGTCATGATTATATCCTTTGATAGGAGTCATATTGCAGCGATCCAGACCATTTATAAGATGGACGTGATCGTAAATGGGGCACCCAACTATAATTTGAATATTTCAACAGTTTGATCATTTAACAATTTTCCTCGAGTATGGACACGGTTAACCATTGCCTTATAAGCCATTGATAGGATTTTTCAATCTTGAAGTCTTTTTAGGTATGATGCATTCATGGTGGGTCCACCATAAAAATAATCTAGGTCATTGCATGAACTCAAATTCAATAACTACACCTTCCAATGGTTTGGATGGACTCATAAATGAATTTTTATTGAAATTATTTATATCTCTTATTTCTTTTATATATTCTTATTATTATCAATGAGACAGATTAATTATAATTTTTACATTGTAGTCTTTTATAATTTAACATGGTATCAGAGTCATATCTCAACACTAATAGACCATTCAAGTTCTGGCATCTCTCCTTGTATTATTTTATTCATCCACAACCGTTCATCTCCTCAAAACGGGCCTGATCTTTGCCTCCATGCCCCTTGATCAGACTCACTCATCATTGATTCCGATTCTCTTCAAGGCATGTGCAATGCAGCGTGAAAGTGCTCAGTAAAAGAAGATGAAAAAAGTGGATTTTGGGAGACTTACAGCAACACTTCCAAATATCGTTGTGGGATATAAAGCTATAGCCATTGGATTTTGGGTTATTATGTGTGTATGAGATCCAATCCCTCCAAAAGGTTGGTACCCACTGAAGACAAACCAGTCCACTCATCAGGTGGGCCACACATGTACTTTATTAGACCAGATAGGCGGCTGTCCATGATTTTCCATAGGGTGGCCCACATGATCAGTGGATTGGCCTGATTTTAAAATCAGGTGTTGTGTTTGTACTAGTATCTGTCACAAAAGGATATAAAGGAGAGGTTAGTGATTGGGCATGGACCCAAACGCGGGATTTCAAGAACTTTAGAGCTGTGGCCATTTTCAGGGATTTTTTTAATTTCTGTGGTGGAGATTCGGTGGTCAAACCATCAGTTTGTCTGAGAAGCTTTTTCCCATGAGAATGGGCTTTTTCTCTTGGACCGGTTTAGACCACAGGAATAAGGCAAATCATAGTCTTATGTGGGCCCTCCCTTATCAGAACCAGTCATTATGGTGGGCCCGCATTTGGAAGGACCATTGGACGAGAATTAATTAATTTGACATCCTAACCTCTCAGCTGATGAGCTTGTGCTCGTTGAAAACTTGAAATGTGAATTTATCGACCTTTTTCTTTTTCATTGAGTCGGATCCACTCCAAATCTTTGTTGGTTAAGCTGTGTGGGGGCCATAGTGATGTCTGCATGACATCCAATCCATCCATCATGTGAGCCCCTCATTTTCTACTTTGTGCCTAAAAATCAGGCTGACCCAAAAGTTGGGTGGGCCACATTATAGGAAAAGTTGGGATGGGACGCCCACCATTAAAAACATTTCTAAATTGTGTGTGGGGTCCACTGTATTCTGTATATATAATCTATTTCATTTAGATATGATCCATCGACCATTGAACCGGGATAAATGGAAATCAGGCCATTACAAAACTAAGATAGCCCAAACCACATGATTTTAGATAATTTAGGCAAGATTTACATGATGTGGCCCAGATGAATTTTCAATCAGCCTGATTTTTGGATGCTAAGGAGGATACGAGGGTCACACATGATGGACGGATTGGATGCTAGTTTACCTTTTGGTGGCCACTAGTTGTATGGTTAGGATTGATTTTCCATCCAAAATGAAGCCAAGAAATTAGATGGTCTGAATGCACATTAGGGTTTTCCATGCATGCTTTTCTCCCGTAGAGGACTCATAAGCAGAGGTGGGCATCGAGTCGAGTCGGACCAGATTAGGTCCAACTTGACTTGATTCGATTTTTTAAGAACCTGACCCACACTTGATCTGATCCGGAACTGAGTTTAGCAGGGCTGACTCGATTCGATCCGAATCCTTGTTGGCTTGATCCGAATTGAGTCTGACTCAGTCTGGGAAACCGAATCGAGTCAAATCGAGCTGAGTCTAGGGAGAGAGAGGGAGAGAAAGGAGGAGAAAAAGAAAGAGATGTGGGAAACCAGGAGAGAAAGAAGGAGAGCAGGGAAATCAGGATAGAAAGAGGGAGAGAAAGGAGGAAAGATGAGTGGATGCCGCGCCTCCTTCCGGTAGAGAAAGAGGGGTTAGGGTTCGTTCGGTTCGGGAAGGGTAGAAAGATGGGTAGTAAAAAGTTTTTTTTTTTTTTTTTTAAAAAAACACCTTATGTATAGGACCCAACTAGATCGGTTCGGATCGGATCCATTCGGATCTAATCGGTCCAGATTGACCATGATCCGATGTACGATCAGATCTAAGTGGTCCTACTCTACCCGCACCGATCCAAGCCTTCAGTTCGGTTCGGATTGAGTTGGATCCACCGAATCGGGTCGGATTCTGCCTAGCTCTACTCATAAGGTCCCGATGCACTATGTCCTAATACACCCATTTTAAAGAAGTGCCACCTAGGATTCCCAGACCCATGGTGTGGTCAAGACGGTTGATATGATGGGCCTCACTGTCAATGTATGACTTGCTAAACACCTTTTAGGTTAGTTGATTCTATCTATCCATTCTACCATTATTATTTTATATAACGTTTTAGTTAAAAATATTATTAATCAGTAAATTACAAAAATACCCTCAGACTCATGATTATACTCTTTAACTGTTCATTTGATAACAATTAATTGGATGGTTAGGATTGCTAGATTAATGTGATTTTGAAATATACCCCTATAATAATTGGACCCACAATTTGGATGCCTTGGATAAGTGTACATTAATGCCACATGTGAGGTCTGATTCACTACCATTTTTTATTTTTTATTTATTTTGCAAAACTAATACAGAAAATGCCCCATTATGCTAAAAGAGTTGGACAACTATACTCTTTGGTCTCCCAAACACCTACAAAATCACACGTATAGATATATGCATGCTCACACAAAAAATAAAATAAAATAAATATAAATATACAGTTACACTTGCACGTGCAACACCCACACACACACACGAGAGAGACTTCAAATTTCAAAACATGGTACTAAGACTCAGGACGAGTCTGATGCAACTCACCTGAATCGACACGGTGAGTCAGGCTGATTCAGCCCTGACTCGGAACGTGAGTTTGTGCATGCACACAACCTAAGCCTGCGTCTTTTTTTGTGGCACTTTCTATAGCTCCTTCAATTCTATTTATACAAGACTTATAAACAAAGCCCAAATAATCAATGATGTCCCCCTCAGATGCCCCATCCAACGGCTCGATTTCAAAGGACCAATCAACTAAAGTTGAATCCTCACAGTAGTCTATGAGTTTTAGCGAATTCATGGACCCATCAAGCCCAACATTGCTAGCTTCCATCCTGTAAATGTAACTAAACGAATTTGGGTCCATGAAAATCAACCGTTCTTTGATCCATGATCTGTCACCATCGTCTTGAGGGAACATGAACCCAGATACTAGGCGTACGTAGCCAGGAGTGCCTTCTTCTCCAGCCAATGTGGTGCATCTCTCGACCATTGGCATCCATTCTGGTAGTCTGCTACTTTGAGAGACCATGTTCCAAACCGACCCAAGTGGTGCACCCACGATTCCCCCGACCGAGCCGTGCCACTTCTTTCTTCCCGGATCGCATGCCTGGAGATGGTCAATGTGAGTCTAAAACAAGGATTGAAGATGTAGCGAATCGAACTGACTCGCTCCGTCCCGAGTCGAGTCAGGACTGAGCTGAATTTACCAAACTAGCCACATTTTCAGAGATGACTCATGGTGCCAAACTGGATTGGATTGAACTTCCATTCAGACAAGTTGGCAATCCATGGTCTAAAATCCCACCAAAATCTGCATTGCATGTCCATGCTTAGGGCTTGTTTGGATGGGGATTCCAGGAATAACGCAATAATAGCCCAATGATAATGCCCATGGCCATAGAAAATAAGATTTCAAAAATATGGTGCTTGTTTGGATCACAAAGTGCCATCTTAAAAACTCATCAGCTAAGAGTCATCATGTTTCTTGTTTCAGAAAATGCTAATTAGGGGTTAGAGTAATAATTACTTTGTTGAATCCACCTATCCAGACATTCGTACTACCTTATTAATAAAAATAATTTTCATTTTCGCACAAATTTCATATATCCAAACACTCCCTTTAAATAATTTTCATTTTTACATGGATTTCATGTATCCAAACACTCCTTTAAAATCATTTTCATTTATGCATGTATTTAATTTATCTAATTAACACCACCTTAGACAAATTATATAAAGATTTGCACGTGAAAAGCATTAAATTACATGAAGCTCGATCCTCTACAACTACTGTAAAATAAGCTTATTCTATCACAATTGTGAGTGGGGCCCACCATGGTCCCATCCAAAAGAGCTGTCCTACCTTAAAAGTGAGAGACTCTTCAAAGTTCGGAATAATCCTACCATTATATTAGGTGGTTGTCTATTATTTTCTATAACATGTTTGATTATAAAGTTATTTTTTAATCATATAACATCATAGAAAAAAATTGACAATAGTTTGAAAACTCAGATTTACAACCCTTTTAAACGGCTTGGATGCTTACTATCATCTGGGCAGCTCGGAAGATCCTAGCCGCTCGTGGAACAAAGGCCAAAAGAAAATGGGAAAGGTAGTTTTTACTTAAATTGATCAATTTACGCTCTTTCCAGTAAGCTGATTTTTGGGACACGTCCACTTGTTGGTGGGCCCAGTGAATGAATGGTTTGGACCACGGTGGGTCCAGTGAATGAGTGATCCGAACCTGATACGTGCTTTTCAATTCCCCTTTGAAACTCGACGTGTGTGACACGAGGTCTATGAATAATCTGGCTGAGCCCACACGTGTGTAAAGCCCTTCCCATCCACATGCAATCACACGTACCAATATGGCACATGTTGTACATCTCCATCATGTGCAAAAAATAAAAATAAAAATAAAAATTCACAACGTTACACTTCTCAGATGGCCCACAATGCACAAAACAAACCGATGGTTAAAACAATTTCTATTTTTCAAGCCATCTGTTTCTCTTCTACACTGTGACCCACTTGATGGAAAGCTCAGATCTCCCACACGTGTGCTCGTGTGTACACCTGCAAGGCCCCACGCGCGTGTGGGTTTATCATACCACCACTTATGATACATGTAACATGAAAGCAAAAGAAACATCTCATGATTGCAAAGATCAATCCAAGCAAAAGTCACCATCCATACCATGTGATGTTTGTGGCCCTTGTTTTTTTATGATGGACCTCCCCTTTTTCCAACAGCCTCAATCAAAGCCCTTCAACCCCCCCAACACCACAAAAATCAAATCACCCTAAAAAACCCAAAAATCAAATGATAGCCCACTTTCACACAATCCATTTCCAAACTATATACTATTTCATGCATAGCTACTACAACCATACATTGCAATGTATTTTATTATACATAGGACACCTAAGGAATCCTAACGAATATGGGATTTGTCATTCTTACCAAAGGAAGACAAAGCCAAAGTAGCATACAAAGGGGATAATTCCTAGGCACACCTTCCTTGGGATTTACAATATTTATATTCCCATCAGATCTTTGGTGTTTTTTTTATTTGTTGGACAACTATATCATGTAAAAAAAACAAGGATACTTGTGAGTGTAGGGTTTTTGGTACTCCTCTTGCCACATGTGTTGTTATTTGTGCGAGATCTGGGTCGTTGGTCAGGTGGGTCTCTCCGACCATGTGGCACAGGCTTAAAGGTAAGTTGTCAGGTCGTTGGGATGGGCCGAGCGTGTGAACGGCTAGAAGAAATGGTCAATGGTCTGTATTCGATCTGACCCGTAGATGACCAAATCAACCTCATTATCGGGCCGGTGGGGTCCGATTGATGTCAGAAATTGGATATCCAGTCGGCAAGGTTTCCAGAAACAAGTGTTTAATAGTTCGCAAACGTGATCGATGGTCTACATTCATCGTTTGCGTGTGATGCGCATGATGATCGGACCAGGATGAATTTAGGGGCACAGCATATTCACTACAGGGCTTTCACGACGAACGGTGCGGATCATGCACATGTGCGAATTTAAAGTAGGAGTTGAGATGGTACACCTGCGAGTAGCCTTTAGCAGGTGTCTCCACATGATTCAAGGCATGCGTTGGAATTTACAAAGTGTGGGGGGCTATAGTCTAATGAATTTGTAGCATAAAGCTAGAAACAGATTGCATGGGAATCATCACTCCATTTTGCACTAATGCATGTGTGTCTTCAAAAAGCATTTGAGTGGGAAAGCAAGAGTACACTCTCTCTTGCTTTTGTTTCTCTTTCTTTCTTCTTTATATATATATATATATATATATATTATATATATATATATACACACACACACACAAAGTGCAATTGGCCTAATTAGTCATGGAAGTACACATGAAAGGAGGCTGTTCATACATGAAAGGTTTGTGGGAGAGAGTATGACCATAGATTTACAAATCAGTGACTCTGGCTATGGGTTGAGTGGACCATATGTAATGGGTTGGGCTCTGGTCTAAAAAATTCGGCTAGTTTAAGATGGATTAATGCTAACTCGTCTAAGTCAGATGTGACTTTTCCTAGTTTACTCAGACTGGGTCGAGTGGGTTCAAGTCATGCTAAATGGTTTGTGGGGTTGAGCTCCTACTAAATTTCACCTAATAAAGATGGATTGCCGACTGGTCCATGGTAGATGTAGTTCGTTTCAGTTTACTCAATTCCACACCACAAAGTGCCTTCAGATCATGCTAAGAGGGCGTTTGGTTCCTATGATAATTTACATGAGTTATTTATGAGATACAGAATTATAAGATGAGGGAAGAGTATGAGGAGGAAGATTAGTGTCTACCTCAAGTAGGTAAAATCTTAAATTTATAAGGTTATTCTTAAATTTATGGGATAAAAAGCAAAATTCAAAATTTTATTGTTCAATTATCCTTCGACTTTTTTATTACAATGCTTCAAAAAAATAATTAAGAGTTTTAATTGGAATAAAATAAAATTAATCTGAAATAATAAATTTTGCCAAAATTAAAAAGTTCTAAATTAATTATAACAGATAATTCTTACAAGTCATTCTTAAGAAAACTGAATATACTAAAAACCGAACTCGTGTGGAGCTCAGTTATGTAATGCCCTATGTAGGATCGAGTCTAGATTTGATAGACGTTTGAGTTTCTTTTGATCTAGTTGTCTCAAAAATAAGTTTACGGCATGCTCTACATCATTATGCATTTATCTTAGTTTTTACTTATTCAGCAAACATGTATATTTGATAACTACCATACTTATCAGCAAATATGTAGAAAGGTACGTTTGGTTTCCAACATCACCTAAACTCATTCTTCAAGTTTGTTGGCTCCACCATCCACCGTGTGGGCTTAATCTTTGATGTAGACCATTCATTATGTTGGGCTATGTTGGCTCTGTCTTTAAAGTGAATTGTCCATCATATAGGGCCTACCTTCAATGTGGATCATCTAACTTGCAAGGCTCACCTTCAATGTGGCCTATCCATCATGGGCCCACCTTGGATGTGGGCCCACATTTAGTGTGGACCGTCCATCATGCGGGGCCTAGCTTCAAAGTGGGGTGAGGGCCCACCTTGGATTTGGGTAATTCATTATTAAGGGCCAATCTTCTATGTGAGCCGTCCTTATGTGAGGACCACCTTTATACGGGTCATCTATCATGTGGGGCCATCATCAATGTTATTTATTTATCATGTGGGGCCTACCTTCAATATTATTTGGAGATAATTTTATCCAAGTATAGTTAATGATTCAAGTAGTAGGTTTTCTCAATTTACATAAAGTATCTACAGTATCATAGCGCTTTAGTACTTGTGTCTAATTTAGATTTTTTAAAAAATCATACCACTAACTAAAGCCATTAAATCTTAGAATAAAAATAAAAAATTAAAAAACCATAAATTTTGTTTAAAAAACATAATGTATACTAGGGGAAAAAAAAAATGTAATTTGGGAATTGTTTTTTTAAGTAGAAAACAACCCTTGTTTGTATACTTGATTTAGAAAATTCTAAACGCGTGTGGGGTCCTAGGTGCTGACACACGTACAAATATGGAATAAAGGGATGAAATTAATCTGACCTTTCCATCCATTGGACTACATAGTTCAGATTTTGAATCCCAAAATGCATGCCATTTTCCACCTAAGGTGGGCTCCACAAGGTACGAAACAAATGGTCGACCAGAAAAAAGCTTGTTTTCAACCATCTGCATTTTTTAGAAAAAAATAAATTTTGGCCCACCTGGGGAACTGAAATGGATTGTTCTTTAATAGGAGATTAAAAAGGCATGGTTTCACACTACATACCCCAATGCACAGGGCCAGTTATTAATGGCCCACCAGATGGGATGATCCAAAATTCTGTGGAAAGATAGACACGATCTTTTGTTTTTGTTTTTTCCTTCATAGACACTTGTCGTGTCAGTTCCTTTTATATATATATATATAAATGATCCATCTCCACTATGGCCCATCAGATCAACGGTCTGGATTTCCAAGACATGGGCCCTCCATAATTTTAGAAGGAAGAGAGGATGGATTCTGCTCTTGCCATAATTTGCCACTTGGTAAGATATGGTGTCACACATTTGCGTAAATCCCCATCGTCCAAATTGGATGACTTTTTATGGTTGGACCATTGTACCAAGATTACATTGATTTAGCTCGTACCATTCGTCGACCTTAAGATCACATGGTGAGGGCCACCTTTTGGACGGATCAGATTTCATACACGTGTGACACGTTGGCGTATGGTATTATGAGAGTTGGCATAAGGTACTAACACGTGATCATGCCTTACAATTCGGAAGCGGATAGGTGATGACCCCAACACCACCCAACTAGGTTATGTTGGGCACTGTGTGGCCCACCTTGATCTATGTGTTATATCCACTCCGTTAGATCGGCCCGGGCCAAACCCGACCCAATGCTATCCCTATATTAGAGGCCCATGGGTCAGATATGGGCCTGGATGGATCTTGGGCCTAGGTCCTACCCACCTAATGGCTTCAGGTGGGATCGCCCGGGCAGGCTTGGGCCTGATAATAATCGGGCCTGGGTCGGGTTGACTCTGACCCGGCCTGTTGCCACCTTTGGCATAGAAGAGAATGTCTACCTTTGATCAACTTTTTTTAAAATTTAAACCATCCATTAACTTTACACACACGTTGCCCCCTGATGAATGGGCCTCAATTTATTTTCCGTGTAATCCACACCGTTGAAAACAAAAAATTATAATTACTTAAATAGTAGATGGCCTTAAAAGTTGGTGGATCAGATGTTCACAGTTGGCAGGGCAGGAAAGAAATGTATAAATTATCTGAACACAAACGGAGCTAGCTCGGTTAATTCACTCGGTTCAGCTCGGATGAGCTGGACTCGGTCCGAGTTGATTTTTTTAGCTCGATAGCTTGAGGTGGCCTGAGTTCGACTCCGCTCGGCTCAAAGCTCGGCCTGAACTTGACTCGGCTCAGCTTGAGTTGTAACTTAATTATATATATATAAAGACCTGCTGCGTAGAAAGAAAATGTTCAACTCAAAAGCTTGAACTCGAACTCAACTCGAAAGTAACATAATGGTAATGGTGACAACTGTTACGCATTAGGGTCGCAATGGCCGTAACAGCCTCCTAATGTGGCAACTGTTACACATTAGGGTCATAATGGTCCGTTATAGGCGATTTGTTTTTTTCTGATTTTTTTTTTTTTTTTTTTTTTTTTTTTTTTTTTTTAAAGAAAGACCTAACAGCTGTTATAGCCGGAATGGTAATGATGATAGTGGTGGCCATTACGGCCACTGTTACCGTTATGGAATACCATGAATGTGATCATTAGTTATCTAAGTCAGTCTGGAATCTCTTGGCCCATTAAAGAAAAAGAGCCAGCTTATGTCGACTTGGACATGATCCACAATCTACCTGGACTTTAATTAGTTGGTCTATGGACAAAATACAGACCCAATTATTAAATGGGTGAGGCCTGGGACTCTCCTTGATCTGACCTGAACCACCCATCTGCACTCTTAGTAGGCCCCACGATGCAAATTTCTTGGGCAAAAAAATGAGCACAGACCGCTCATCAGGTGGGCCACAAATGTCCAATAGACTATTCGCGATCCGACCCGTCCATCAAGTGGGCCACAGTGCATAAGACCTCACCGTATAATCAGGATAGTCAACTCATCAGGTGAGAAAAAAGTTTCCAACGGTCCACATTCAATGCAAAGCAGTTCAGGAAAAGATCATGATGGATCTATAAATGAGTTAGAAACATCATGTATTAATACAAACTTCCGGGGGGAAAAAATAAAAAAACATATAGCCCCTTCCATACCTTCCTTGACCAACACTATATAGATGAAATCTATCATATGTGGGTCCCAGGACACTTAGAAGTGGACAACCATACAATCTTTAAGTAAACAGCTTGAAGTGGGCCGCAAAATGCATTGGAAACAAAGTAATGTAGCTTAGGCAGCAACCCCAACTGGTGCACCTTTGAGTCTAGAGGAGCCATACAAGGTCTCTTCGAATCGGATGATCTCGTTCTTTGATCCGTAAGCGACTTGGGTCCGATCATCGAGATTGACGATCACCTTGTCGAGCACTGATTTGGTCCCATCGCTGCTGTAGCCTCCGGCTTTCTCGATCAAGAACCCCAAGGGGGCCACCTCAAACAACAGCCTCAGCTTAGCCTTTGCTGACGGGGACGTCACATTTGTGAAGATACCCTTCTCTTTCACTATGATCTGCAAATCAACGGCCATTATCCCTAACATATTCATCATGTGATTATAATTAATTGGGGTTGGCTACATATATCCTGTTCCTCCATTCCTTTTCTATCCAGGACCATATCTTCAGTTAAACCATAGGTCATTGGCTTACACCATGTTTGGATACACCATTCAATTGAATTGCGATTGATAATCACTGTAATGAGTTCAGTGTTTTATAAGAAGTGCACTTGCCTCACTTCCAAGCGTAGTTCTAAAATTTCGGTGACTCAACTCAAACTCGGTCGAGTCAGCTTCACTCGATGAGATCTAAAGTTGGGCCACTAGGAAACTCGGTCTTGAGAGTAACTCAATCTCAAATTGACAAGACTGGTCGAGTCGACTCACTAACTCAGTCAACTCAATGTGACTTGTAGTTACTTAAATCGAGTCACTCAATCAGATAGTCTTTTTAATAGAATGTTAAACAAAAAAAGCTGATGAGATTCAAACTCACGACAGTGCACTAAGCAAAACTTTACAGTTTTACTAATTCCATAGTTCGAAAACCTGAAAACTCGACTCGACTCGATGTTCAGCCGAGTTAGGTCGGTCGAATCAAAGACTCGACCTGACTCAACAAGTAATTGCTTGGTTCGCTGGTTATGTTTGTTTGATACTGGGTAAGAGGTTGTGAATCTCGCCGAGTCAAGTTGACTCACATGAGTTTCTAGTCGACACAACAAGTTTTAGAACCATGATTTATTATAACTAGATACAAGTATTCTAAATATTTCTTTCCATTTTAAATATTTTTAGTTATTAAATACGGAGTCAAGTCGAGTAAAGACCTAGTCGAATCATCAAGTCGACCAGACCTGGCCGGACATTGAGTTGAGCTGAGTTACTGAACTCTGCTTTCAAGTTGTCGTTTGGCTGAAACCTTGAAAGTAACATAATTGCGAGCCTAGTCCCTCTATGCGAGTGATAATTACAATTTGTTCATTTCCAATTTATTCGGAGAAAAAAATATATATATCGCAATCCAAACCAATAGTGCATCCAAACGCATGCAACCTTATCAAGGATGGCCAAGATGCCGTAACCGAGACAGGTCTATGTGTAGTGTTGCAATAAACATAAAAACCTGATATTGAACCACATGGCGAGTTGCAAGCTGAGTCACTGGGTTTTGAAGCTAATGGAAAACGGATGCAAGAGTGAGTCACAATACCTGGTTGACGTCCGGGACCATTCCTCCGGTGTACCGCAATGTGTACTTCTCTCTAACATAGTAGTTAATCAGCTGTAGAGAAACAAATTCACTAGTTAGAAAGCTGTTCTGGCCTGATAAATTGTAGATTTGGAGCCCACCGTTAGGTGATCCAAGTCATTCATATGGCTGGTCACATGAAGGAAGAAACAGCACCATCGGATGTTCTAACCATCCAATTTTGGCCCCTGTTGAATTCAGACCAATAGTTGTAGTGCCCAATTTCCATGAGACATTGGATGATCTGATAGGGGAGAAACTAGAGCATGATCATCCCATGATCTGTCCCACCAGATCAATGGCTTAGGTTGGTCCACCTATATTATTGTTAGATCAAAGAGAGATGTAGAGAGAAGAAAAATTTTATGGATACCTTATCATACTCAGGGTTATCAAATGTAGCCCTTAGATTTCCTGGTGAAAATAGCTTCCCTTCACCAATTTCATAGGTATCTTTAACATGCTGCCATTTTCCTGGCCCACACACCGATGGAGGAGATTGTATGTATTAGAATGATGAAAGAAGGAAAAAAGTTCTGATAATTAAGAAAGAAATACTAATTGGCAATATGCAGGGAAGCAGCTTCAGGAGGAGATTGATTTGCAGTGTGATCCAGGACCATCCATCCAGTGGGGCCCACAAAAAACATGCCCAAGGTGGTCTTGTCATCAAGTGGGCCACACATGTTCACTGAATATAAGACCATTGGTCCTTTTTGTTTCTATCTGTATATTTTCTTCATACATTGTATGGCCAACCTGATGAGGGGACAGGCCTGATTTGGTGAGCCAGGGTGCATTCATGGAGCACCCCGCCTGATGAATGTCCTGGATCTCACACGCATGATGCATGTGTCTAGAAACTCTGCCTCATTGCATTACCACTTCTCTAATTGAATTCGAATTCGAACTTAGAAGTGATGATAATGTTTGAATCAAAGCATCAAAAACCTTCATCTAGAAGAAGGAATTCATGGGTCCCCGGGGCGTCTTTCAGAGCAATAATGTAGGTGGTACGAGGACCGTAGATCCCCATCGCAGCGGCCACTTGATCTCCTCCCGTTATGCCCGTCAGCTTATCCCCAGGCCAAACACCGAAGATGGTACCAACGGTGAAATTTGTGTCCACAATGCTAGAACCGTCAAGAGGATCGAAGGCAACACTAAATCCACCTGCATTTCAACAACAAAACATGGATAATATCCATCTCCATCTCTTTTGTCAATGAGAATATACGGTTAAGATGATGGCAGATTAAGGACCTTCCACTGGACCACCCATGTCTTGAAGCTCGGGCACTTCCTCCGAGCAAGCATACTTGCACACATGCGAATACCTCAAGGCCTGGCCATAAAAAATCAAAGAGCTTGATCTTTAAGTAATATTGAACTAGACCATCAAAATCTACCCGTAAAAAAATGGAAACAAAGTACTGTTTGGATGCGCCAGATATTGCAATGAAATGCAACAAGCAGCACACATGATGTAACTCTATTGCAATGAAGTATTTTGAAATCCACCCAACTTCACAAACTATGAAATTTCAAGTGAAACTTGAAATGAATCATTGCGCATTTCAATTGCGTTGGCCTTGCTCCGCCAAATGGGCCATAAACAAGTTAATGAAAAAACAGTATGGTAGTTACAAATTAGATTATTTTTTTTTCCCTGACCTCGAAAAGGAGCTTGTCTGCAACCATGTCAACTGCGAGCTGTTCATCTCCGAATGAATTCACGCACGCAGTCCCTCCACACGAGGCGGTCTTCACTTTGAAGGAGATGGTCCTCAGTGCTTCTCCCATGCATACCAGAATCCTAATCAGATTCTTGTCTGGCGTAGCCTTTGTCAGGAACTCTTCCTACAATTCGCAAGCTCCTTAGACTTCCAATCCAAGTTTACGAAAACAAACCCATTGTAATTGTAAGAGATTTTGATTGAATTTGAAATGTAAATCGTAAATCATAACAATTTTAAAATCTTTATACATTTCAATCAATAATAACACTAAGGGCCTTTCTGTGTGCTTCTTAAGAACGAGTTCATCTCATTTAGTTAATCCTAATTATGTATTTGAGTGTGTTTGGTTGCACCAAATTTCATGAAAATTTGAACCAAATTAGACTGATTAATCATCAAAATATTGCAAAATCTCATGATATTTGGTCAACCAATCGCACCCTTATAATCTAATGTGTAATTCCAATTAACTAAAATGAGATGAACTCATTTTTTAAGTGTCACCCAAACAGGTCCTAAGACTTTTTCAAAAAATAGAATGAAATCGACCATATCCAAGCATACCACATCACTTTCTGTAAACGTTCCAGTGGAATTTCTCTGTAAAACAGAGGAATTATATGATCTGTTGGGCTTTCAATTCTGACAAGTACGGTCCATGGTTTGGTAATCTAGACCGATTAGCCTGTTAGCTCCTACCATGGATAGGGAATGCTTAGCTAATTCTTTCCAACTGAATGTGGACCACCAATGTGTTTTTATTCTTGACCGTCTAACTGTAGGCTTTAAATTGAAAGGTTAATATCATCCTATCAAGGAGATCATTCAGATATAGCCCATCAACGGTGGGATACTACAGGACAATCCTCTTGATTACTGACCCAGGGGCCCCACCTGTCAGAATTGAAAATCCATATACACTGTGCAAAGATGAGGGCCATGTATAAGGTAATTCAATAAATTCATATCTAACCTTCTTAGGAGGGGGAAAAACATGATAAAAACTACTTTAAGCGCATTTGGATGCACGATTGAAATGAACTGCAGTAATCGAATTCAATATAGAAATGTCCAAAGTATGACAAACCAAGTACTAATTGCAATTCCATGCGCTCTGAGTTCGACCAGCAATTTATCATAATATCAATTTGGGGCTAGCCAAACATTGTGAATTATCTGGGCTGGCCTAAGACTTTTCCAGTCTACTGAATCAATGGCAATACAATTCAATTGAGCATCCCAATGCAACTTTAAGCAACCAACAACAAAACCTATCACACACACACACACACACACTATATATATATATATATATTATATATATATATTATATATATTATATAATATATATATATATAGCTGTGTGGAAAACAAATACAGAAAAAGAAGATGTTCAAATATGGGGGGTAGTTCTCAATGTTTAGTTCTCCTGATTTTTCATCTAACCATGAGTGAAAGCGAGACACTCACACACTAATTTCTAACTGTCTGATCAGGTATGCACAAATCGAGAATCATTCTTCACAGGATTCTAATCCAACAGTAGGATCTTAAGTTCACAACATCTAAACCATGAGTGAAAGCGGGAAACTCACACACTAAGTTCTAACCATCTGATCGGGTATGCACGAATCAAGAATCATTATTCACAGGATTCTAATCCAAAGTAGGATCTTAAGTTCACAACGACACCAAAATTCTAATATATTGATCAATCCACGAGAAGCTACTGCCAAATATCAAACTCGTACACTAATTTCCTTATTACAAACTAATCTTATGCATTATGATGCATTTGGTTGCACCAGATTTCAGGAAATATCATGAGATCGTGGACCAAATTAGACTGATTAATGATGAAATATCATGACACTTGGTGCAACCAAACGTGCCCTTAATCTGATATTTAAGCTTACCAAGCTGTCGCCGATCTCACATCTGGTGAACGGCACCGAAGAACCCTTCATCTTCAAGCTCTTTGGCAATGATTTCGACATCACCCGCAATGATTCTCCAAAGAGGGAGCTCGATTTCAAACTCTACAAATCCAATAATACAAAAATTAAGCAAGAATAAGAATAAATGAATATAGGTACATATATACAAATGCATAAATGTACTTATTCATGTGTGCATGTATACGTACGTATAGGGCTATCAATGGAACAAGCTGCCCGTTGGGCTCCCAGGCCAAGCCTGACAGTGGCCGGGCTCAGGCCCAACTTTTGGGCCAGAAAAATAAAGGAGCTGAGCCCGGGCTTGAATCTAGCAATATTTTCTATTCGAGGCCTCTCCCAAGACCGAATTTAGGTCTGTGAACCGTTCAAAAATTCAAGAAAAGAACTTTGATACTCTGACAGAGTGTGATGGATGATATGCTGGCTCATAGAAATTACTTACAAAATTGCATGCATGGCATAAATTAATTCAAGTTAAACTATCCAAATTATGGGCACCAGTTTAGATGTATCATGAACCAAAAATTGCGTCTTGTGTAATTATCCGACTATTGGTTTGGTGGACATTAATAGGATGGTTAAAAATGAAAAAAATAAAAATAAAAATAAAAAATCCAATGATCTTATTTGAACGAATAAGTGTCCACAAATCAGAGATTGGGATTGTTCAATCAATCTGATTTTTAGACTGTAAGTCGGCAATAATGAATTTCCACAAATTAATCAGTTTAATTCGATTAATATATACAATATGCACAATCACGTGTATCAAGCGTCAAAGCAGCCAGAGTATCAAATAACTCATAAAAATTCGAGGTCTGAAATTTCAATGGGCAGGGCTACCTCGGCCTGTTGACAGCCCTACGTATGTATGCATGCATCAATACATAAGTAGCCCCATAAACAATCAGGAAGGTTTTAATGGGTGGTTGTCCACTCTCAACAGTTTCCTGTTGTGTGGCCCACCAAAGTAATGGATTGGGCTGAATTTTGGATTCTAGGACTAAAATTGAGGGACGCATCTGATGAACGGATGGATGTCCAACATACATCGTGGTGGGGCCCACAGAGCTCGACCTTATCATAACTAAGGTAGACCTTATAGGGACATTTTCCTAATATATATGTATGTACATGTATCGTATATGTATACGTACACAAGAGAGCGCACATACACATATGCGTGATCTATGTATATCAAACACAGAAGACGTACATGCACGTATACCGGCATATGTATGTATGCAAGCATGTATATCAGTATACGTATACACGTATATGTACATATTTCAATACCCGAGTGCTGAGGAAAGGAGAAATGGAAGATGAAGGAGCCACTGCAGTGGAGCGATGAGAAGCCATGTTTGGGACGAGAGTCCCACGTGAGTAGCACGTGATGCCGGTCTCCATGCTTCTTCAGAATTTGCAGAATGAGAGAAGAAAAGGAAGTTGCAGAGGCTTTCTTCCTTGGGAGAGCTTCGCTAGCGGCAGCTCGGGAGTGTATTGTTGCAGCAGAGGAGCGTATGATAGCAAGATAAGCGGAAGTTGTGGTCGTGACACGTGGCATGGGGGTAATAGATAGCGCTCTGGGGGTGAGGCTAACTCCCACCATTGGAATGTGTGGCTGCTGCTCTTTATGAGGCTGTTGATAGGAGTGGGGCCCACAGTTCGTTTGGATTCTGGTCTGGGGAGCAGTTTTGCGTGCGTGTATGGTTAACGCGCGCTTCGGGTCAACCGTGCGCCGGGTGCGCGATGACCGGTAGGCCTGGAATGAGGTTGTGGGCCAAGGATGGGCACAGGAAGTTGCTGTAGTCGGAAGCTGTGTGGGGACCACGGAGATGCCCGTCACAAATCCACTCCGTCCATCAGTTCTGAAAGACCACAATAGGACCGGAGTCTAAAAATCAGGCAGACCCAAATCTCATGTGGGCTAGACCACACGAAACAGCAGGGATTATTGGAAGCTTTGTTAGGGCCACAGAAGTTTT
Organism: Magnolia officinalis; assembly: GCA_021015155.1. Lineage (NCBI taxonomy): Eukaryota > Viridiplantae > Streptophyta > Magnoliopsida > Magnoliales > Magnoliaceae > Magnolia > Magnolia officinalis. Next base: position 93,746,293 of record JAJHSJ010000006.1, on the reverse strand, counting down.
GTATCAGGATAATATTTGTAGCTACAGTTTATCTGAGTGGTAACAATCCTATGAACGGTTTCGATGAGCATATAAACATCATGGCCAGCTCCATGAAGGTTTCAACGGTGGACATTTCCATTCCCACTGTTTCGTGTGAGTTTTGGATCTGCCTGATTTTAGATTTCTTTTCTATTTTCCATTGTGGTCTTCCAATTCTGATGGATGGAGTGGATTTGCGACGGGCATCTCTGTGGGCCCCACACAGCTGTGGCACAGGCAGGACTACTTGATAGATGGAACTTGAGACCAAAAGGAAGAGAACATCCGGTCTTCAGTTTGTACAAGTGGGACACATGTTTCAGTGATCGAGACCATTGGTCGAAACGATTCCACCATGGATGGACCATGGCCCGAAATCTGACGGATGGCTAGGATCTTCTAGCTTGAGAGATTAATGAGGTAAGATTCATCCATGATGAAGCACATGAGATTCGCGACAAAGTACGGGCCCCATTTTGGTCATTTCAACTTTGGCAAGAACTTCAATACTCTGGCAGAGTATGGCCATCCATGCGCACTCATTGAGTATCTGTGCACGTGGCATACCAATCACTTACTGATGTAACAAATATTGAGTGTCCATTAGCTAACCCATTCATCCGATGGTTAAGATCCTCCAATCTAGTATTTTTCAGAAGGATCAGCAATCGAAGGTTGCCCCAGAGTGATGGATGGTCAGACCACTGATCTACCTTTCTAGCTGAATAAATATTCACCATTCATCAGCTTGATAGTAAGGACCATAAGATCAAAGTGATATTTAGAAAGAACTACTGAAGTACCAAAGGGGAACCCGGCTCCAAGGCAAGGAATCATCTGTAAATCTACTCTTCATATTTGAAATATTTCATTTTCACATCAGAAAAAATCCATATTCTCCAACCTCAGCTTACCTATCTGAAGAGCAGATGATGCATCAACCACGGTCTGGTCATCTAATTCAAATAAACCTCTCAAAGCTTAATTTCTATGTTTTTCACATATCCAAATCCATTCAAGTTGTGAATTTCTCACTTTTCTATTTCTTAAAAACACAGAATTATATAAATAGAAGAGCTCCATCAAGTGCAAAGTAAGTTTCTAAATTAAAATGAACTGTTACAGAGCTTTGCCACAGGGCAGGGCAGCTCATGTGAAAGCCACCCATGTCCCAGCATGGCCTATAGGTGCAATATTCAAACAGTTTATCATGTGGGTCCAACCTTATAGTCGTTCTTACACGAAAATAAATCCAATCCATTTGTCAGGTAGGCCATAATTTTAGAAGCAGTTGGACAGGTTAAAAAACCTCAATCATCAAGTTCGTTTTTTTTTCAGCAGTACATTTGTTTCATATAACCGTTGCGTACCAGAATTGGACCGAACTGATTCTTGGGCAAGAGCATCTACATGTTGCAACCCTCTCGTGAATGGATCGGATCCCGTATTAATGCGACATGTTTGCAAATATATGACGTCTTCTACACATGCACGGGCCTAGCAAAGCTCACTGTTACATTTCTGGGCATTTTGTCAGCTTGACAATATGAGCTATTTGCCAAGGATGTCTGGGTGCTCATTCCAAAAGCTTGGCCCGATTATATCACAATGGTCCACTATCACCTTCTTCCGATATCTTTTGACAGGATCACCATTGTCAGTCAACTTTGTGATTTCTTCTACCTGAAAAATAAATATATGAGATTGTGTGATAAACACAAACTTCATGGAAAAAGGTAAAACAGGCAAAGGGGCCCCATCAAGTATCTACCTCCACCCTTCTGTGGGGCCCCCTTTACCTGGCTGTTTAAAGGTGTCCAGGCAAGCTTCCACATTAAGGTGGGATCTGGTCTCCATGGATAGCTCAGCACAGAATTCCCTTTTGGCTGGGCAAGCATGAAAAATTGGACATGACAGCATACATAAGTGAATATAAGCTCAATTATACTGGAAGGGCTCAACTCATTTTGCAAAACATAAACCAGTTGTATAATCTGATTTTTCAAGATTTTAAAGAACTCGCTAGCATTTTCAAGTGCTTGATTGAGTATTTCAAGTGTACAAATAATATGATCTATTCAAAACTCCATCCTCCACTTGGTGTCGTCTTCTCAACATTGCAATACATTCTTAGAGGTGGATGATCTCTCTGACTGAGTTTTTCAAGCTTCTTTCATACTCAATCAAGTCAAAAGTACTCCATTGATTTAATTTTTTTTCCCCTTAGTTTGAAGTTAGCTCTGTTTTAAAAAATAGAAGCTAACTGTGTCAGCTCGCAAACTTAGTCAACTTCTAATTAAGTCAAGAAAATGAGTTTTCTTGAATTCATAGTACTAAAGCAAAGAGAATTTTCACCGATAGGAAAGTGTTGATACTTTGGCAGAGTTAACCATTCACATGCTCGCACATATACATGAGACCCATGTACATAAATTCATTCCATACAAATCATGGCCTTACTTCACATAGGGCAAAGACCCAAAACCAGATTGAATTGATACTCTTAACCTCCTATACAGCCATTTTATTTGTGACCTTGGAACCCCCAACTATTTTTTCATTTTAAATGTTCATTTGATGGCCTCCATTCGGGCAGCTAGAATCATTTGGTTGATGTAATATTTGAGTTATAAGTGATCAGAAATGGGACCCACAATCTGGTTGACTTGGATGAGGTACATATATGACACGTGCATGAATAGTCATAACCTGCCAGCTACCAAACCACTCTTTGCTCTAATAAAAGTGGAAGCGGACATAGCTGGATGGTGTCTGAACTAGAGCTAAAAAGTATGCATGCAGTGTCAGAGCAGGGGCCCAGGTTAATTACATGACAGGTAACATGTCAAAGTAAGCAAGAACAACTTAAAACAATCAAGCATCATCCATAAATGCCCTAAAATCTCAGCTGTTAAATTTTCTCATAAGCGTTGGTAAGTTGTGTCAATCAGAATCCAGAAGGCATGAAACCAGCTTAAAGAATTCTGAGGTATTTTGTAGTGATTGACAAGAAAATATGAAGTACACTTGGATTATCACTTTGTTCGAGGCACATGGTTCAATTATCCAAATTCCAAACCATAAGATACTGTGGGTCCGACCACAGATGCTCAGCGTGCTGAATATCTCCAAATTGGAAAATCCAAATCATCAAATCTTTGGCATCTCATCAAACTTGGACTGTTCCAGTGGGGCCTATAATACGAACTGTTTGGATAACTGAACCCTGAGCTCTGCCGGGGTGGGAGGGAGGGAAATTACACCAATCTGTGTGAGTTTACTTTTCACTTGATGGGATAGCAACTAACCTTATCCCTGAAAACACAGGACCCTTTCCGGAAAATGGCTGGTAGCATATTGTAATTGATATTGAACTGTTGGAACAGCAGTTCGTTTTTCTCTTGCGTTAGAGTACCCTGTAGAAATATAGAAATATCAGTCAGTCCCTTGCCTTGACAATATAAACACCTGTAATGGGAATGGTTGTATAAAGAAACTGAGAATATGCCAAGTGATAAGGAAATGAAGTGGCTATGAAGAAGAAAAGTTCAACGCAACTTCTGTGGAGTCCAGGCATCATCATTGGCAGGAGGGTTAAAAATGAAGAGAAATGCTATGTTCCAACTTCGGGGCCTATATACCAGGTTATGCAAGTCGCAACATAGAATCCATGCAGCACCCTACAGCAAACATGGAAAAAATGTCTGATGGTCGGGAATATTGTTCTGGTGGACCACCGCATGGATAGGGCATATACCAAGATTCCATGGGACTGGATTGTCATAGCCATCCAATAAGTTGAACGGTTACAGCAGCAGTCCACATTCAACCAGTAAGATCAGAACTGTCCGATCACTGAAGATTTTCACCTATAGCCCATCCACATCCACACAGTGGCCAACCAGATTAACAGTTCTGATCATCAGAAATGTTTGCCACTTGAGGAGGGAGCTGCATAGAACTTTTAGGCAGTGACTGTATAACGGCGCTCCTCTAAAATGAATGGCACTGGGGCAACTAAATTAACCACAAACTTGTAAAGTTAGACACTTGAAGTTGATAGCCATAATCCTCAAAGGTTCTAATTGTAAAATTCGCCTTAAAATGAAGATACATGGAGATAAGTTTGCTAATTCTGCATGCAGCTCCATACATAATTACATATCTAAGTAGATATGCAAAATTCGTCCAACATGTGCAAGATCCAAGGTGGTCATTAGGTGGCCCTGCCTTGTAGATTCCCTGACCGAAAAAAATAGGACGGTCCACTCATCAAGTGGGCTGCAGGTATCATGTGTCATTATCATTTTAGCCTTCTTCCAACAATTCAAGTTACCTTTTGAAGGGTAGATAATCAAAGTTTATGACTGGCTGCCCATCGATATCAACCTTCCTCTTTTTACGGGGGATGTGTGGAACCTGATCATCAGAGGTGTACTGCTCATCCAGCCATCACTTTTGCGGGTTGAGCTCACTATTGCTTGGGGGTCCGGGGGCATAGCCCCTGGCTCAAAGGGAAATTTCATATGTAAACCCTAGTTCGTTTGGGGTAATAAATATTCTGTCATGAGAGAGAGAGAGAGAGAGAGATCATTGTATTGAGAGTTGCTTCTTCGTTTTTGCCTTGAGCATAGTGGATTAGCGTGAAACCATGGACATACCGAGAGGGAACAATGTAAATCTCTATGTTGTGGTTTGCCTTTTTTCTGCTTTCTTTTGATCCAGATATTGCTTTGTGTGTGATCGAGAAGGGATCTTTCTCCCAACGCTATTATAAACAGGCCATTAGGCCAGGCCCATGACAAAGGTTCAAATTGACAACACTTGCATGACAACAGGGTCCCACCTAATGTTAACTCCAAGCCTAACTATTACACACACCAAAAGGCAAGCAAGCAAAGTAGGGCCATGGAGAGGCAATTGCTGGACATACCGTTGAGCATTAGTCCACAACCATGGAGAGTCATTGATGCAAGACATGAAAGTTAAATATGATATGCAAGATTTCAGGCTTTATATCATACTAATTTAGAAACAATCACAAAATTCCACATCCCACATAAAATCAAGCATTCAATAAGGAGAATCTACGAGGGTCCAAGCCTACACATGTTAGGGTTGGATCAATTAAAAATTATAGACCAAATATGCTCAAAGGAGAATAAATTCATCCACTCTTGCAAAGGATTATTCCCCAATCCAGGGATTCACCATGTTTCAATTCAAGAAAGCCTAGGGTTTGCAAAAGTAGAATAGAACTTAAAATTTAGGATTATCTAGGGTTAGGGTTAGGGATTTAAGGTGAGAGAGGAGAGGATTAGAAAAGAGAAGAACCTGCAAATAGTCCACATGTGTGGACAGCAATCTGGCCCAGGCGCACATGCGTGGGTGTCTGCCTGCACGTGTGTGGGGCCCACAAATCCGGGATTGGCCACCTAGGGTGTGGTCGGCCAGGGATGGGCCACCCACACACCAAATTTCAGGCCGATCGGGTGTCCGGTTTATGCACGGTGCTCCGCCGAAATTTCATCCCTCCCGGAGGGCCTGATTCTGCAAATCTATTGTAAAGGGAGGATTGACTGCAAAAGGGAGTGAATTTGAAGATTGGATGGTTGTGGAAGATGAAGAATATTGAGGGTAGGAGGTGGGGGCAATTTGAGATAGTTGTGGCTTCACACCACGATAGTTAGCCCTTCGAAGAATGGAAGGTTTCGCACCGAATTAGATTTCCTCAACTCAGAGAATTAGAGAAGCGGAAAACACAAAATTTATTCATAATCTTCAATGAAAAAAAACTTACATGGGGTTGCCTATTTATAAGAAAACCCTAAACCCCAAAAGTCGCGCCATGTGCGGACACAATTACTTAGAAACGAAGTTACAAAAATAACAATTAATCAATACAATCAAAACCGTTCATGATGTTCCTAATAACGATAATAACCAAAATTCAAAGTCTTAGATTATCTAGGGTAGTGGACCACGATCATGAGATCCAATGGTGGGATCCACATGATGATCGGGTCCATTCCAAGGAACCATAGCACAGGCCTCTTACTAAGAGGCTCTCCATGGATGTCGCCATCGATCCAGATCGATGGTGGGGCTTTCCTCCTCCTTGCATACGTGCGTAGGGGGGGCGTGCGTGTGCACGTGATGTCCCCATCAGTCATGCTCAAATGGTTGGCTGCACAGACTGGGGAAAAGCCCACTGATCCATTTTTTACCAAACACCACTTACATGTCAACACAGTCCTGCCCCATTCTGCATGTTATGCCCACTATTATGCACAAACAACTCAGACAGAGGAATCTGCAAAAAATTAAGGTGTAGAGCATGCACTATTAGACAATCCTACTAGGTGTAACAACACGTACTACCATCGGACAGAAAGAAATTGGTAAGGGCATGCTTGAGTGATTGGCTGCACAAAATAGCAAGGAACTGAATGTCACATGTTTACCAAACACCACTCATATGCAAAGAGCGCCATGCGCCACGATGCATGAAAGCCATAGTAACATTTGGAACCCACAAGGGGGAATTTATGAACGGTTAAGGTCTAGGAACAAGTAGTGCCAGACAAGACCGCTAAGCATGAAGTCTAACGACAATAATTTAATATGCAATTAAAAAGAGCCCAACGGTCCATTATTCAATTTACGTGGGTAGCTAACTTGATGATTGGACCATCTGATGAGTGGCTTGGACCCTTCCAATGTGGCACACTTTTAAAATAGGAAGCATATGACAGAGGACACGATGTCAGTCTTTTTTTTTATTTTTGAAGGATAACAAAATTTTATTTAAAAGCAGAAAGAAAGGATAGAGCAACAGGCAGACTAGCTCCAAGAACAAAGGATACTAGACTGAAAAAAGGAAAGTGCAGTGAGGGTTGCTACAAACTGACATGCAGACATGAAAACCAGTCTACGATACAAAACAAGAGAACTTCCCTGCTAGCCCCCTAATCCAAACCAATTGATACATTAGGGACACATAGAGAAACATTGGGAAAAAAAGGTGGAATTTTTCAATAAAGAGATGTTAAAAGACATGTTTATATATGTAGAAATCAAAATATTGCAAAAAACAAACCATACATAGTAAGTTTCCATTTCATAAAGCCTAACCATGTGTTGTTGAAAAAATCAGTATATAAAAATATAAAAAATTTATAGACAATCAATAGATTGGCCAACACTCATTAAAATATAAAATTCCACATTAATTAATAGTAAATATAAAAATCTGTAGCTAATTAATAAATCGGCCAACACTCATTAATATATGAAACCTCCACATTAATTAAAAGTGGCAAACAAAAAAGACAAACAAACAAACAAACCTTTTCCAATATAAAAATGGAAAATCAGGATTTCCTCCATTTCCGTCATTTTCACTTAAATGTTAATTTATTTATTTTCACCATAAATCTATGTCAATGCATGAGAACATGGATTTCCATTGCAATCCATGCTAACATTTGAAAAAAAGAAAAAATTATAATAATATCAAATTTTATATGAACTTTTTGTCACCTTAAGTTCCAACCCGCACATCTTCGTTTTGGGTCAAGATTCTCCCTAAGTCCAACTTCAATTCAATAAAAACCAAGAGTGATAAAAATCACCTAAAGAACAAAATTTCCAAAATAAAAAAAAGAAGAAGAAGAAGAAAGAAACCCCCCCCCCCCCCCCCCCCCCCCCCCCCCCAAAAAAAAAAAAGAAAAAAAAAAAAAGGAGATTTTTGGGTTCTTAGAAAATTTCTCATTTTTCTATCAATTTTTGCTTATCTATGAATGTTTCCCTGGTATCAAGGACATTATTGCTGGTACCAGGGATATTGTTGATGATATCACCAATACCGAGGAACTTTTGTAAGAGATTCTTCTCAAAATATCACCAGTATCAATAACATCTCCAAGTATCGTTATATTTAGAAAATATCGGCAATATTTGGAAATTTTTACATTTCCAGTAGTTTCAGTAATGCTAACCTGGCGATACCAATAATATCGACAATATTATTAATAATATCCCCAATATTTGGAACACTACCCACAGCCTTATGATGATGCTCAATAAAATCCCATAGGTACATTATGATGCTCAAATGACAAGGGAGAGAGAGAGAGAGAGAGAGAGAGAGAGAGAGAGAGAACAAAATCAAAGAAAGTGGAAACGAAAAAGACAATGGATGCAAATAATGGAACCGAATGGAATCACGGCTTCAATATAGATAAAATTAACACTGTGCATATTGGAACCAACTAACTATAGATCAACAGCGGATAATATTGACACCTTTAAAATATCTTGTGCTTCCTTTTTGCTTTTACCAGATTTCACCAGCATCCAGAAACAAGTGTTGTACTGATTGTTGACGTGACCTACAAAATGAAGAAAATAAATGGCATATTAGTCTGTAGTTTATAAATCCATCCCTTTGATGATGATTATATTTTCATCTCACGTTTTTTATCAGTGCATTATTAGGTTCTGAGCCTCAACAACAAAGGACGAATTCCATACATGTGGGTCTCATGATTCAGTAATCCAAAACATTGATCTCATGGGTAGGGGTGGCAACAGGCCAGGCATTCCTGACAAGTACCCAAGTCTGGCCCAATACAGGCTGGGTATGGGTATAGGAAAATTGGTGTGGGTGTGGATACAATGCTGCCCATAGCTGAACCAAGCCCAAACACAATTATATATTTATTATATCCTTAATATTAAAATTAATTTATAATCACTAATTAGTAATTAATAATACTTAGTACTTTTTTATTTACAAATCTATTTAAGGAAAAAGGGGCCGGTTCTCACCTTGTTGTATGCATCAACTGTTGATTCCATCCAACCCATCCTACAAGGTCGACCCACCATGAAAAGTGAACCCACCTTAGCATGTGCATTGTCTATACCATCAACCATGCAACCTATCCAACAGGGTCAATCCACCATAAAAAGTAGGCCAACTTGGTATGTGCATTGTGTATGCCATCCAACAGGGTTGACCCACCATGTAAAATGGCCCTACCTTAGTGTGTTTATTATGCATAACATACAAGATACAACCCATCCAATAGGGTCGACCCATCATGAAAGTGGGTGCTTCAACAGATTCAATCATAATTTGGCCTACATGTACCGTTTAATTTGAGTAAGTGCATGCCACATGCACACTAATTAATCATGTGATGGATTGAAAATATTATTAAACCATGAAAGCAGACACCTGAAGTTCTATCAGATCCAACAACAAAGTGGATCACATGTACAATTCACAGTTTATTTTGAGTAAGCGCATGCCACGTGTACACTAATTCATCATGTGATGGATTGAAAACACCGTTAACACACACACACACTTTAAAATAACATGTCGCTATTTGTCTGTGTTTCTGCAGAAAAAGTCACATCTTAATTTCTGCTACAAAATGTAATCTTTCTTAAGTTAATGGTGGGGGTTTCTTTTCTTGTTTTTTTCCTTTTTCTTCTTCTTCTTCTTCTTCTTTTTTTTTTTTTGAAATTTGAAATGATAAAGGGGTACCTGGAACCCAATGGATATGGGCATAGGTGCCCATTTCAAGCCCAACATGAGTGTGGCATGGGTATAGCGTAGTACCCATTGGCAGGTATGGGTATGGTTACCCCTGCACCCAACCTGAACCCGGCACACAGCCAACCCTGCTTACAGGATCTGCCATGGGTGGGGGATGCCCCAAAATCTCCTACATTGGAAGATCCTGGCTTCCTAACCCTTCAATTTATGGCTACATAGAGATGGTTAAGAACAAAATACAGAAACTGCCCGCATTTGAAAAAGGACAAAAGACTAAGGGTTTGATTAGCTAAACAACATTAGAAAAATAGCCCACCAGAGTGGGGGCCATCAGCTCAACACTCTGGATCACTTAACCATGGGCATGCAAGTATGGAATTACCAGCTTTTGGCAAAACGTACAAGTACTGAAGCTCGGGTTCTGCCAATTCATCTTTTCTCCACTCGATAGAAGTGGTTGGGATTGAAACAAATATGTAAAGTCCATAACCCGATCATCAGACAGGCTATGAACACCTGGTTTTATTAGCTAAATGGTTGTTATACTCACAATCTACTTGCCTCCATGCTAGATAATCTCGGATAATTTCAGTGGATGGATAGCATACTACTCGACCATCAAAATAAGGTGGATACTTCAATTCTTTTTGCGGGAAGAACTCTTTCCACTTCATGACATATGCTGAAGAGAATAATGACACCGTGAGGGACAGTATTTTGCTGCAATTTGATTAAAATTAGAAGCAAGTCAGCATCAAGTCGAGTGGGTAGATACTTGGGAAGACCAACTGCAATAAGTATGGCTTTTGATGACCGTTTTATATGAACTCCATAATCTTGGACGACATATAATTTTTTGACTGGATCCTTCTCTGTAAAAATTATACAAGCTAAAAGATCAAGGATGCAAGAAAAACCTGGCACGCCTTTGGTAGAATTTAGTTGTCTTCTTCATGACAAAACTGAAATTTTGAAAACGGACAGATAGAGGCATTACAAGGTGAAGGACCAATCAATTCAAATTGTAGAATAGAAGAAAGATTAGATGCAACTACATGACACTTGGACAGTCCAATCGTCGATCTGGACCGTCTAACTGTTCCAGCCTGCTCTTCATAGGCTACCATGAACGAATCCAATTGACCAAATGTTCCTATCTGATCATTAGCTTGAACAAAGGATCAAGATCATTTCTAACAAAATAGGTCCAATCATCAATTAGAACCACCCATTTGGTGAATTTACCGATGGTCTTAATGATGGTTAATACATAAAAAGGCCAATGTTTCCAGATGGTTCGGATCATCTGTTTAACATGTTTTTTGCAAGGCAGCCTCCAAAGAGTGAGCTGGACTAAATGGCTGATCCAGATGAATGACTGGACAGTGCACATGTCCAAATGCATTTAATTGGATGTGACCCCAAATATCGAGTGAATTGGTTCTCCACATGAAATGGGTGAGTGTCCATTTTATACATATTTGGGGTGACATGAAAGCATTAGCTTAGCTTGCATGCTTCCCAAGTCCCAACGCAACAGCTCCTTTATTTTCCCCAAATCAACGGTTACAGCATAAAAAGTTTAGTTCTTATCTCCAAGATTTTGGACAGGAATCAAATGCCCACACCTAGGTACATGGATAAATCTAAATATATCCTTAAGCACATACCATTTCTCAACAGCGCTAAGAGATAGTAGCAGCAAGGATATCACATGCAATGCATTGAAAATGTTCGAGTTCATGATAGCTCATCTGTGAAGCAGCAATAGTACCTGTACTCATCGCTGACGCCATATGAGAAAACTATGTCTGGGAACTCCTCTACCACAGAAACTGCACATGAATTCATTAGATTCAATGCTTGCTCGTCATTGGGCTTGTCAAACTCGTGGACTTCAGAAAACCTACCATAAACCATAAAAGTAACCAGCTTTGGGGGCAGAAAATGGGAGGAATGCAGCTTAGTACCATGCTCGCCAAGACCCAAAATTCATGTCCATGGATTTAGCATCTCAGAGCATGATCCAGGCAAAGAAAGGAAAAGAATGAAATGGTACACCAAAGAAGCTTCATATAAAGAGTCTCTATGTGACATAAATAGTGTAAATAACTGACGCAAGATATTTCTAAGGTATCAGATACTCTCATGGCATTATGATCATATAACAGCCAGGGGGTGTTCAGATTACCATCAAGAATGATGGCCATTGTTTCAATGGAAAAACGAGGGAGGGACACAAAATTTGAATAATTTATAATTTTATTTAAAACAATAAATCAAATAACAACCTTGTTTTTAAACAATGGCCTTTTCTTTAAAACAAAAGATAGTGTTCTGTTCTGTTCTGTAATACCTCCATGGTGTACCGAAATGCATAGCAGCTGACTCGCAACATTTCAACACGAGACAATGTTTTTGAACCAGTAACATAATTTATTCTCTCATCCATTTTCTGTTGTTCGATTTTTCAAAAACAAAACACCAAAAAAAAAAAAAAAAAAAAAAAAAAAAAAATCCATTTTCTGTTGTCTGGGGCTGAGAACCAAGGGGTCCTGTAATTTTAGGAACTTTCTGAAGGTCAGCACTAAAAAGATTTTTCTTTTTTTTTACCTAGTCGTAATGATTATTGTTTCCCAAGTTATAATGATCATTCTATCATGAAAACCAATAACAATTATTATTGCTTCCTAAGCTGTAATGATTCTTGTATCTCGGTATGCAAATGTTAAATTCGTGACAGAATGATCTTTGATGCTTTCTTAGTTGAATGACAAATCTGATAATTGATTAATTGAAACTTGACATTTGACATAACCACCGATTCTTGATACTCGATTAGTTCATATACTATACTCAATTAGTTCAGACATCATTGTTGTAACCATCAACCAAGTGTAGCGTGCTCTAATTGGCTGGGCTACTGCTACGGCTGTCACAAGGATGGGCCCAGACCAAGAAAAATAACAAATTTAAATAGGCCCAACTCTACCAGTTCAGAATCCAGGCTCAAAACCAATGTTTTTCATATCATTATCGCGTAATGTTTCTCACCCTTGGGATATGGATACATATTGGTTATCGCATGGGATATATCAGTTGCATGGTGTAATGTATCATTGTTGTTGGGAAACATGGGAAAACATTGGAAAATTGGTCGAATTTTTCAATGAAACTTCAAGGATTGTTAAACAAGACACCAATACACACTTAGAAATTAAAACATCACAAAAAACAAGTGCGGATAATAAGTTTCCTTTGTATTGAGTTCTAATCTATGTGTTATCTGACTGAACTAATGCAAGTATATTCAAATTCAATTCATATAATTTATAAATGTAAAAAAGACATATACAGAAACACAAGCAATACATTCAAAAGCAAAAGAAAAAGTAGAAAAGTAGAAAACTAGAAATATACCTATGAATAATGTGCATGGTTGTGGGCTTGTGGCTCAGACCCACATAGAGCTGCACGTTAGCTCAAAATCATCATCTCCATCTCGACAAGGCTGGGCATAGTATTACTGCTCCACAAACCAACAATACTACACCCAGGTCATAGTAAAATGATACTAGTGAAGATACTCTCTAACATAACGTTAGTACTCCTCTTCAATTTTAGAAATTTTGGAGAATTTTTGAATTTTTCCCAATTTTTCACAAATCCGCCCATCTTTGCCCAAATCCCAAAATTAAAGTGTATGTAATGATGATTTCACCAAACACTCTTAAATACTATGAAATAGGGGCTCATTGACCATTGATCGAAGTGGAAATTCAAAAAAAAAAAAAATTAACATTTTTAATTAAATTTATTTTTTTCTTAAAAAAATCCCAAATTGCCAAGAATCACTAAATTACGTTAAATATATGTTTGGTTTCATGTTTGGACACTAAGATTGTAACCGATTTGGATAAAAAATTAGAGAAATTTTGAATTTTCACAAAATTTCTACAAATCGGCCCATCTTCCCCCGAATTCCAAAATTAAGGTGTATGTGATGATGAGTTCATCAAACACTCTCGATTCCTGAATACTCTAAAATGAGGGCCAATTGACCGTTGATCGAAGCGGATTTTTGAAAAAAAAAAAAAAAATTTGCATTTTTAATAAAAAAAAATTATTTGTTCCGAAAATTTTCCAAATTACCAAGAATCACTAGATCAGGCTACATACATGTTTGATTTTGTGTTCGGACACAGATTGCAACCGAATTAGGAGAAATTGGGAATTTTTATTTTTTTCAAATTTCCGCAACACGGCCAATCTCTCCCCAATTTCAAAATCGAAGCTCCAAATCCATGATTTTTTATATAAAATATGGAGAATTATGGATTTGTAACCATTTGACACTGATTTAACATAATTTACATTATAAAAAATAATAATTTTAAAAAATTTAAAAAAAAAAAAAAGATAGGAAAAAAAAAATTGCTCACCAAATTTAAAACGGCCCCAAGTCAGGTTGGATCTTGATTCCAGCTCGAAATTGGTATTTTTCTTCAAAAGGATTCACAAGGATGGGTAGAAATCCGCAATAGATCTATTTAGAAGTGGAAAGAAATCAAGAAAAAGGGTGTTTGGATGGGCTTTTTTCGATTTTTCTACCCTCAGACTTGACAGATATCGTTAATACGAAATATTTTTTGTAAAGGATTGGTCGCAATACCTCACGATATTTCGCGATATCTATGATACCATACAATACATTGTGATATGTCTTGTGATACGAAAAATTTTAACACTACCTGTGTGTTTCATATTGCACAGGTGGGATACAAGATCATGGGATAAATCGGCCGATATCGTCAATACTGAAAACATTGCTCAAAACTACCTAGGCATGGCCCATTGACAAACATATTTCATGGCCCAACTGCTTTTCCTAACATGCAACACTCATCTCACAGTCCCACTGTACAAGTCAAACCTTCTCCAAGCGCACTCCCCAAGTGCTAGACACCAAAACTCACTGAGAGGCAAGAGAGACAAGAGTAGAAGAATGTTTAGATTTATACTAGCACCAGGGCTACAACAACTCTCTACATACCACTTACATTGCCTCTATTGTATGAGATGAGCCCAAATTAGCTAAGTCCATCATGTAGCCCTATGAAACAGATCAGTCCATGACACCTAGCAACTGACAGGCATAGAAACCTACTATGCAACCTCCTGAACTGTAGGAAGCTTGGTCTAGAGCTTTGTTGAATTTGAATTTCGATAGTAGCTGCAAACCATCCTTGACAAAGTCGATACTCAAGGACCAGGTTGGTTTGATGTCTCTCTCTCACATCAATCTCACTTTCACAAGCCCAATCAAGATCATAACGGAGGTGCAGTGCCCGAATTCCTAGATCAACAAGCTGGACCAGGGTGTCCACAAATTCTATCTGATGGGATCTTCCTCTTGTTCATCGCTCTACTCAAGGCTCCAAGCAATTCACCAAGTGTTCTCACCTCTTTCTGGGTCAGAATTCACATCCATCTTGTTACCAAAAAATATGCCGATAAATTAGCAAAAAATTTGGAGTTAGTTGCAGCTATTATAAAGTGATTTTGGAATGTATCATTTGATATGCCAACTGGTATTTAAAATAATAATAACAATAATCTACTTTATTTTGTCCTTCAATAAAATCCCTTTCAATTGGTGAACTAAAATTAACATTATATCGAATGCAATCATAGATGTAACGTTAAGACTCTTTCCCATATCTCATAATACCAGATGGGGTCCCAAATTTTAAAATATGCTGCCATTATATGCAAAGTTATATACTTATATGACAATATGAAACAAGTACCATACTACCATCTCTAATTGATGCAATCATACATGACTTTGTTAAACCAATATAATTACCTATGGAAATGGCAGCCATCAATTCTAATGACGATCCAAGTGGAAGGCATGAGCTTGTCTTCGACTTCAAAGGACTTCACATACTCGAATTTGCTGTTTGCCATTTCCAACAGAACCGAGCTGCTTGAGAATAAGACCTTTCCAACTCCTGATCTTTTCTTTCTGTTTCCTCAAACCTATAAATTCTCCTTTGAGATCAAGAGCTGATAAGAAAATCATCCTTGTTACCAACAGTATGCAATTGTAGCCTGTTTGTATTCAAGCTAGAAAAAAACAATAGTACATATGAAAGCTGCATGAAGTATCCCTACTTGGATTGGTGGAATCCAAAAGGTAGATGAGGAAAGAAAAATGTCAAACCTGTGGAAAAATGTGGAAAAGGAAAGGTTTCTTTTTCTTTAGGTTTGAGAATGGAAAAGGAAATGGCCCTTTATAGAGGAAATCTGAGGAAAAGTAAATCAATTTCCTCAATCCTCCGAGGGAAACCATCACATATGAGGAAATCGATGTCATTTCCCACATTACTTTTTTCTTATTTCCATCAATCCAAAAAGTTTAGATATGCATATGTATGTGTATGTTCAAATTGATGACCACCCGGATAAAATGTGCTAACCAATCCCAACCATAGGTAGAGGAGGAGGTTTGATGTCAAGAGGGCAGCTAAGCATGCAACTGCCAACAATCATGAAAATGAGCTGACACCAGATAACTTCGACAAGGCTATGATGACAATGATCACTCACATATGACAAGAAACATACACCCTGACAACAAGGATGTTAGGGCATCAAAAAAAGGAAAATATCTACAAATTCTGCCATGACACTAGGGCTGTCAAGGGGTCACATCCCATAGTACCAAGTACCCAGGCTAGCTAGGTACAGGTCTTGCCAGTGTGATACATGCACCAGTGTGTGGATGTGTATTGCTCGCACTTAGCAAACTTCTTTTATATGTTTCAAGGGTTTTTTTTTCCTTCTTCTTTAATTTGCCACTCTTTACAACTAGACCCATTTTTTTTTCATATTCCACTTGCTTTCTGCTACCATGTTCTAAGGGGTTGTTTGGCGGCTTGGATTTTAGGGCATTTGGTATTGGAATCCAAACCTGAGACAAAATATTGTGTTTGACACCAAGAACACAAGGGAGAATCCTAAATAAGCCCGCTTTTCAATTCTTCTATAAAAGGTAGCTTGCAAAATCCATGGGATTTGAAAATCCTCTATAACAGTTATATTTTCAAAATGGTTATTTAAGGAGAGGAGTCCATGCATTCAAGACACCTCCAAATCTAGTTTGCCAAACAAAGTTTCTACATTAGACGAATTGAAAATCCAGGTTGCCAAACACAACCAACAGAATGGAAATCTCAGGGATTCAAAATGTTGGATTTGGATTCTTGAGTAAAAATTCAAATACAAGCTGCCAACGACCCCTAAATAACATGGACCTCTTACCTTTTACGTTCACCATCTAACTTTCAGAAATTTTTACTCACCCCTCCTATTTTCTAACTCTTAAGACACATCTAAGGGGTCATTTGGATGCCTATAAGTTTTTAAGTTGTAACTTTCACCTGAAAGTGACTTTTCAATTGTAAGTCAACTTACAAGGAAGTGACTTCTTACAAGTAAGTGGACTAACAGTAAATTTCCTTCCCCAAACATCACCTATAAGTGACTTAACTGTAAGTCACTTCCCACTTATAGAACTTACAAGCATCCAAACGACCCCTAAGACCACCAGTCTATGTTGCATGGTCTAGGGGGTTTCACCTGGTATGACTTTATAGCCTTTGCAATAGAAAGTATTGCCCACTCTCGAAAATCACCAAATGGTCATCTACTTTTTAAAATATTTTCTATTGCTAAATCATATGCCATTGCAAACATAAGGACACCACTCCCAATTCATTTGTTTCACAAACCCAAATCCCACATTTCCCTCATTCCATCAGCATCCTTGCCTGCATGCCTGTTTGCAACTCCACCCATAAAATACCTTTTATGTCGCATATGCGGGCTACCACGGTCGTATATTCCGTCTGATCGCTTCATCAGGTGTGTTTCACAACGACGAACAAAGGCAATTCACACAAGCAAAGACTCAATAGGTGGTTGGTGGCACACATGTGCAAGACATGGATCACTAATCAGTCGGGCCCACCATGATCATGCACATGCCCAAAAACCACGCTTGTCCATGCGTACAGAATGTCAGAAAGCTGGTCAGTTTTTTGGCCTAGCCACCCATGTTCATCGTTCAGATGGGTCAGACTCTGATCAATGGGCCAACTCCATTTCTGTGATCGGTCACGTAAGTAGTGGGACCCACCTGATGAATGGCCCACAGATTTCTCACATGTGTATCCTACCTCGTGCGAATCATCTGCAAATGGAAGGGAATGAGGAGGAGGGGAAAACCTTAGGGAGGGGGACTTCGTCAGTTGCTGTTTCTCTGAAATTGGGGAAATGGAGAAATGGTCTCTCCGACACCAGGTGATGCGGCTCACTTGCCGGCGTCAACAGCAGACGGTGGCGGAATCAATGGAGTCGGCGGGAGTCGGGCCGGAGAGAGAGAGAGAGACTTGCAATCGGATCCTTTTAGTTCGCGCTGCGTTTTTGAAATACCCGAAAAGGGGACTCGGATCCCACCCGAATCAAATACCTCCGATTCAACCCGCCAGGCGCCAACGGCCAAACACACCTCTGTCCCTCAAATACCCTCCAATCCATCATATTCCACACTGCCAAACGATCCCTCAGATCAAAACCTCCCAAACAGTGGGACCCACTCTAAATGAATCTAGGCGCAAAATCAGAATGATTAGACGATCCTGATCTTTGGATAATGGATATTTGTTTATTCAAATCTCAACCTCAACTTCTTTCCATCTCAACCGTCCCGTCAGAATCATTAGTCCAATTTAAATTTGGGTTATGGCCCATCTATACTGAGGCCACGATCTTGTCAGTTTAATTTGGGTTACGCATATGCCACACGTATACATATTATGAGCGCATGCATATTGAAAAACACACACCCGCAAGTGTGTGCGAATATCCATTTAAAAATATGTTGCGTGGTCATCAGGGCGGATGTACAATGTCCTCATGCTTTCAGTTCATACTTCACAGAGATGGGGATCAGATTCGAGTGATCCAGATCATTGAACTGATGGGCCTCGTGATGGATGGACCATGCCCAAAAAATTTCACCCAAAAATACTAATTAATTTTTAAAATGCCGATAAAAAAATTTTAAGTAAAAATATATTTTTAAATTAATTATTATAAATCAATAAATAGTTTTAAATTTTTTCAATATATAATTATACAGGGAAAAGGTTCTATGCGGTCGAGCTCATAGGAACTTCCCATGAGGTCGAGCTGTGTGGGCCCCACCATGATGTATACCGAACATCAACACTGTGCATTTGATGGGTCCCCTTTAAATTATGGGATTTCCCAAAAATCAGCTGTATACGAAACTCAGATGGGCCATACCATCTAAAATCATGTGAAGACATGGCTAAAACATATAAAAGCACTTGGTGGGGCCCACCTGAAATTTGGATGCGTCTGAAACTTGGTCTGTCCCCTCATCCAAGTGGGACACACATAATGGATGGCTGGATTTGTGAACCACATCTCGATGGGCCTAACAAATGATTATGAATTTTTTAATGGAGGGTAGCCCCTCTCAACTTTTGTATGCGGTGTGGCCCACACACAAGTCACGGATTGACTTGATTTTTAAGCCCTGGGCCCATCATGGAATGGTGCATCTGACCGATGGGGTAGATGTTCGACACACATCACAGTGGGCCCACACAACTCGACCTCGTGGGAAGTTCCCATGAGCTCGCATAGAACCTTTTCCCATTATATATTTGTTTAGTTAAAATATTAAACAATCTACAGGTTAATGTCATGATAATTTCATGATAAAATCACAGAAATTTAAAAAGTGCAAATATTTTGAAAATCCTGTGGTATTACCATATGACTTCTTGTGAAAATACGAGATTTTCAAACTCTCGGCCATATCAGTCACTGATTTGGAGAGTATTAATCGGACCCACAAGAGGCGTGCTGTGGCCCAAAGGTCGCATTGAAGAGATTTCCCATGTATCATAGCCCATTTTTCCTACAAACGTCCATGTTTGTTTCAAATGTGCATTTCAGTGTATTTTTCAACATGCACCATCCATATTTGGGCCCAAAAGATGAACAGCTCAAAATCAACATACACATGACTGCGTCCAGCACAACGAATAACTTCGCCGGTAGCTATTTGACTTGCAGGTCATTTCCACATTGCAATTCAATTCGATATTGCATCCAAACACAGTTTCCAAATTTTCAAGTCTCTGCTAGTACCTAGCAAATCCCTTCTCCAAAACCAAATGCAGATTGAATCATCGGGCCTACACGGTCCCAAACATCAGCAAAGGTTTAGCTTGCCCACACAGGATGCCCCATGGTGCCAGTGATCCAAACCATTGATCTGATGGACCCGTCTGCAGACAGCAGATGCCGCAGAATATTTCTGTATTGAAGGATTCCAAGTTCGCAACACTTCGGTCGGTGGACTATTCTGTTGAATGTGCAATACTGTTGCATTTCTCAGGACCTTTTCAGGTCATCTCTCATTCACATGAGGTCCATCAGATCAATTAGGATCAGAACTTGGCGAACCACACATACATAATCCTGCATTATCAGAAAACTTTAAATTTGTGGATGAGCAAGACCCTATAATTCCTACAAGCTAGCCAGCAGTCAATCACCTGCAAAGACCACTTAAGATTATGATCCGATGAAGACCACTTCTTCAGCCAATGGGGGTATAATGCTCTCAAACAGGAAATTATCAGAATCAGAATTACTGATAACCACCCATCCCATGGTTTTAAGACTCAGTCGAGTCTTATGCGACTCATCTAGGTCAACTCAGATTTGGCAGTAACCAATCATTTCCAATATGAGTCACCCCCACTCGGCAAGTCGGACCGATTCAACCACCAGCACAGGCAACTCGGGACTCGATTCAGGGCCAAACCAGTCAATTCTAGTGTCTGGGTCTTAAAACCATGCCACTCCGAGGACCCTGGTTCAAAGAGTAATTGGTGAAGGTATTGAGTAATCTTTTTAGCTCTGAACTACAAATGAGAGAGAATACAGACCTTCGGTGAATCCTCACAGTTTGAGACTGGGCAATCCATTTCAAGAAGATCCATACATAGCATGTTACATGCCACTGTACTAAAATAAAATGGGTAGCTATGTCAGTGGATCCCACCATATATGCTTCAGCAATGCAACCGAATTTTACGGCGGGGTATTATAAGGTATTATACAATGCACACAATGAATGTCTGTGCAGTACCATTCAGGCTCTCAATTTTTACAAGTGAGGACAATAGCTCAGTCATTCAAACCTTTCAGATGATGGGCCTCATCATGCACAACCCACACATCAATAATCCTCCCAATTGGGGAACCATTGGGCATGTGGCCAAGAAATGGACGGTTAAGAAAGCAAAACAGGGGTAAAGTTGGCATTCAACCAAGAGCAATCCATACATTCTGTGGCCAGGATCTATCAATCTTGCAGGGTTTTTGGTGTGGACAACAGTTACACCCATTGAACCAACTGTTTGGATCACTCAAGCATGGGCCCCACTTGTACAAACCAAAAGGCCCATCGTACTGTACAAGCCTTCTTCCCAAGCATTGCATAATACCTCTTTTATCATTCCTATTATTCAGAACAGTTGCAGTTCACTGTACAAAGCTCGTTGGATTCGACATAGATACATCAGACATTATTATCAATAGGATAGAAACAAATAGACAAAAAAGAAAAATCATGTTAGATATTATTCTTCACCAATTCAAGAACCTGACGTGAAAGACTCTCTGCGAATTTCCCGATCAGTGGCTCAAACTCAACTGCTTCAACTTGAGCATCCAAAGAGGAATTCATCTTGCTAGAGTGCACCAAATCAGCAAGCTCCTGAACTTTCCTAGTTATCAATGGGACAAGCTCCGATGCTAAATCTGATAGTTCGGTCGCGGGCCCACTCAACACATCTTCTCTCGCCACCGGAAACCTCAAGTCTGTGAATAACTGAAGTACCTTTTCTGCAGCAGTATCTAAACTAAGTAATGCTGCTCTGCATTCCGTGATTCTTTCCAAGTAAATTGTGTTTGTCATGTAACATCTCGCTGTCTCATTAGTCGAGTCACTTTCTTCATGATTGTCAGTGGAGCCTGAAGAGCTTCCACTTTTATCTGCACCCTGCAATTGGTATGGAATAGTAGCCGAATCTTAGTATGATCAAGTTCTCAAAAATGTTAGCTGTGGGTTATGTTTAACAAGGCCTCAGCAAACTGGTATGCAGCACAAACCCAAAACGAGGAATGCTACTTGCAGCCATGCATCTCCAGGCAGCCTGCCAAAGTGGTTTGGTTGTATGAGATCCCAGCCATTCACCATGTGGCCTGCTGTTAATTAGTCCTGGATCGTAGATCGAACCATTCCATGCTTCTAAATATTGTCCAAAACCTGGTTGAGTTGTCACAATTTTGGTGGGCACGCAAAAGCGTCACTGGAGCAAGACTGACTGAAACTAAACGAGTTGAGGCAAGTCATACCAGTTTCTTTCTCCAGGCAAGTCACACTTGGGAACCGCTATATAAAACCATTGGCCAATTTGCCCATCGGGGAGGAAAGCATGCACATGAACTAGCCTGTTTAAGCATCCATTTATTCGTACACACATGTGGCTCGCCTAATTGATTAAACTGGTCTGATTTTGACTAGGGCACATTAAGGGCCCGTTTGGATACCACCAAATAAGTTACTTTTTCTACTTTCAACAGTAGATAAGTGACTTATTTTAGATTAGTAAGTTTGGTTTATGATTAGTTATAACTTTTTTACTTAAAAATACATAATCACTTCAGTTAATTTTTTTTTAGCTTTTCTACTTTTCAGAAGTTGCTGAAGAGAGGCATCAAGAGAGACGAAAGAGAGGAGCAGCTGATAAGTATGTTGTTTGCCAAACATACTTATCTTCTTAATAAGTAGAAACTAAGATAAGCTGCTTGTGGAATAAGTAGCTTATCTTAAGCAACTTAAGATCCAAACACACCCTAACTAAAGAGCACCTGACGTATGGGCCAAATCTAATATGAGTATGGCATGGACGTGGATGGCAACCAGGTACGGTGACTACTGATGTGCAACTGCGAGTAGGATTCCTAATAAAGACTACTGAAACTAAAACATTTGCCGGTGGGAAAAACTTTATGCGCTCAATCATATAATGTACACAAGCTTGGCTTATGTTACTGAAATCTTTTAGTAAATGAAAATTCTAAAAGAAACTGAAGTTTCATGTTTTAAGTGAAACAACCAAGATTCCCTCCAAATCAAGGTTTTAGAAACCAGAATGAACTACCGTTCCATTTTTCAGTCTGTAAGATTCGAGCCAGCTCAAACTGTAAATGGGTTACTGATGCGGGACAATTAAACACTTGCTCTAAAAGCTCAAACTGGGTTAGGATCTCGGCCGAACCCCCTCGTGGGTCCCACATCACATGGGTACCAGTTCAAACGGACCACCCACCCCGAGTGTGTCTCCGCATCCCACAGGCTACCCCACTCGAACCCGGTGTGAAAATGCCCCTACATTAATCACCCCCAGTGAGCGGTCTCGAAGACAAGACCTCCCACTCTGATACCACTTTAATATAAGACAATTAACCACTTGCTCTAATAGCTTGAACTGATAGAGCATTGCGAATTAATTCATTTATCTCATAGCCCAAGCCCCAAATCCATGGGTTAGGTCCTCGGCCGAACCCTTCTCGTGGGCCCCAAATCCATGGGTTCCGCCTCACACAAGCCACCCGCCTCACATCGGTCCTAAATCCACGGGTTTCGTGGGCTGCCGACCCCGAGTGTACCCCTGCATCCCATAGGCCACCCCACTCGAGCTTAGTGTGAAAATACCCCCACATTTATCACCCCCATGAGGAGTCTCGAACACGAGACCTCCCGCTTTGATACCAATTTGATGCAGGACAATTAATCACTTGCTCTAAAAGCTCGAACTGATAGAGCATGGCGAATTAATCCCTTTATCTGCCCAGACCCCAAATCCATGGGTTAGGTCCTCGGCCGAACCCTCCTTGTGGGCCCTAAATCCATGGGTTCCGCCCCCTCGTGGGCCCCAAATCCATGAGTTCCGCCCCCTGAGTGTACCCCTGCATCCCACGGGCCACCCCACTCAAGCCCGGTGTGAAAATACCCCGCATTAGTTATGCTAGTACCTGAACTAGGACCCAGTGAGGGCTCTAATCGTAGCCAACTCAAAATGAGTACTCAAACCAGTTCCTTTATTTAGAATGCTTATATTGCAATCTGATTGTTTACATTTCTTGAGTTCTTTCAAGATTTTTGAGTCCCTAAATGGAGTTTCTGCATTAGAAAATGGGAGCAACCACATTTATCCCGACTTATGCCTTGACCAAGACAAGTTGACCCACGTGGCTCAAACCTGCACTTTGTGTCAGATTGATGGTCATCCGTTCATTTCAATGGAGTGGCCCACCTAATGAGTGGATCAGCCTGATTTTGGTGCTAGATGATCTTCATGATTAGTGTATGTGTCCTATCATTTGCACAGCTGGGACACCCTACATTTGCGACACATTGGCAGGAAAAATGGTGCAACATGGGAAGCTTAGCATGCCAATTGTTGTATGAGCTCATTCCACATATTAACTGGCGTATCTTTTCTTTCTTATTTTTATAGAACCAGGGATGTTATATTCTAGCAATTTTCCCTTCAACAAGATTTTGGTTTGCACAGTAATGTACAAATGCTTGGTTCTGATTATTCTCGTTGAAATACTACATTGAGGTACTTCAGACTTTTTTGTCACCCAGAAAAACAGGAGAAATTAATGATCTCTGGGAATTTTAGGAATCAAAATGCAACAATAATTCTAGCATATCTGAAAGAATTAATCGTTAGCAGACGTACCAGATCACAAATATCTGAGATTTGTGGGTCTTTTGACAGATCGGTTGATGGATCCCCTTGTGAACTTTGATGCGCAGCTTCATCACAACAATTCAAGTCTTCGGCACCTAAATTTTCAGCAGTCATCTCAAAAAGACTCTTGCAGCCTGTAAGCTGGTCACGGCGCACAACAAAGCGTGACGAAAAGCTTCTTCTCGCTGATGATCTCCTGCCTTCAACCTAGGAAAAGAGAACATGTGTTAAAAATGTATGATACACAAACAAATCTCCTACTGGTTCTCACTTATCAGATGCATGCATGCATAAACGTTGGCATGCATGCGCGTAAATGAATGCAAGCGAGTTGAGTCCAAGTCTCAAATTTTCCACCTTCACTTTTCTTAAAATGGTATCGTGCTTTTGAGTTATGAGATGCTATCAAAAATTACAGTGGTCCGTCAATATATTAGCCTTTCCATCTATATCAACAAGAAACACAAATGATAAAGTTCCTACCTTCAATAGTGTTGATAAATTGCTGAAGTGTTGGCTGAAGAGATCATCATCTTCATGTTGTCGGCCACTGCTTTCATCATCCTTAGTTGTCTGCGCTGGGATTTCACTTGCCTCTGAGCATAACTGTTCACCTGAACCTTGACCTGCAGCTGCTTTGCAACATGTCAAGGCATTACTAACACAAGAATATTATTTATTCTTAATTGAATTGCTAATGATACTCGGCATGAGCTGCTCACTTGATGTACATCCCTTCTCTTCATTTATTGCCTCACCACCAAGCCCACAATGTGGTTGCAGCAAGATATGGTCTGTGGCAGGAAGATCACCTAACGCGATTTCTCTCCCCTCACCATAGCCTGATCCATCCAGGAGTGGGTCTTCTACTGCATTACAGCAGTGAACTTGTAAGCCATGGGACCAAGAAAAATCGAGGAATTTCTATCATAACTATCTACTGGCATATATATCCATGTAGAATGCAAGTGTAACATGAGAATAGGTAGAATTCCATGACCTCATTAGAAGGAAGAAATTTTGATAATTTGAAGGCTTGATAAAAGGACAATTAATTAGACTTACAAGAGTCCTTTCCTTCAACTTGGGGTTATCTTGGTAAACTTGCACCACCCTTCAGGCTCACTTCTTTTTTTCTTTTTCTTTTTCTGAGTGTCATGCCATTTTGGATAATGGAATCTCACTAGTACTTGACAATTCAGGTTTTCACTCCCAGAAATTTGTGAAATCTTTTGTATCTTAGGGCTCAAGGAAATTTTGGAAAGTTAAGGGATAGGGAGCCAACCCTACATCAATGAATCAACAGAAAGTGCTAGTCATATTGCAGTTTAGGACAGCCAATAGGGTAGTAGAGTTTCCTACCAAGTGTTGGAGAAACAAAAGCAAACCAAATCACTGATTAAGTAATTGTTTCTGATAAATTAATGATGGTTTTGCATTAAACCCAAAGTAGACATAATGGGTCTTGATATGTTGAGAATAGTGTGGATCTTGATCTTCATTTCACAAAACCTTTCTGCCACACCACATGATGATTCAAAAGCTCCTGTAGTATATGTTCACCATGGAACTAATCTCATTGATAGAGGAACATCAGCATTTATATGGAGTTATTACTACTTTTCTGTGTCATTGTTTCTTAGACACTTTGTACAAATGATACATCTCCGATTAGTAAGATTTTCTCCACATGGACCATCTACATTGGATACTTCTAGATAAACAGTATGGACATCACATGGTGGGGTAGGAGGTGCGAGCAGAGGACTCGTCAGGCAAAACTCATCAAAGTGATGTGACAAACAGCTAAGCATTTAGGAAGGATCACATGTTGTGCACATTTATTTTAGAAGGAAGCTGATCCAATGCCTTCAGGGATGGGACATACTATGCATCACCCATGGCATAGATGGATAAACTACAGGCCCTTTATTCAACAGTTTATGCAGTAAATGGACCATGGACCAAAGAACACATTGTTTGCATGACCCTAGCCATGCGATCGGTTGCATATAAATGGAAACTAAAAGACTGTTAGCAGTGGCTCACATCCAATAGGAAAATGTTGTTTTCTTAGACAGAAACTAGGATAGTCTGATCAAGGGCCGAGACTATCAAACACATACGCCACATATACAAGACTTGTTATGAAAGCACAATGACTGTGCCTCCAACGGCAGTGGATCTATTCCATTCTAGAATATATGGGCACAAAGGAATTTTTCAAGGGACTCGTAGTCATATTTTTGCCTTTCCACAAGTTTAGATACCAAGTAAATGATCTATATCCTCATATCCTATCTGAGTATATGGAATTTTTCAAGGGACTCATATTTTTGCCTTTCACAAGTTTAGACAAAATGTACCAAGTAAATGATCCATCTCTTCATATCCTAGCTGAATACATCAGAACATTCTGTCTTCTACATGAGGAAGACCGAAGAGTGCAAATAGTGCATGATGTTTGGACTTACTCAAATTTGGGATGGAAATTGGGAACTTGACGTCCTTGACTTCTCGCACTTCAGGGGAATCCAGTAGATCAAAATAAACATTATGGATGGTGCGCCAATGCCCGTCCACGTTAAAGCTGCTAAATATGCACAAACAAAAGAAATCAGAAGTGAAGAGTTCTGAACAATCACATAAACAAGCAGCATAACTTGTAAATTGATCGTAGTATTATCCACCTTGGAATCCCTTGATCCATTGGAGAACTCTGGGTAGTATCCGTACTAAATGGGCTTTCAGATGTGTTAGTGTGACATACTTGACTGTTTCCCAAGTTGAGTTGACATGGAATCCGGACTGCAATAGGAACCATGGTAGCAGAGGCCTGACCGTGACCAGCGATTGAAAAGGGAGTTTCCAGTTTTACTTGCTGACAATAATCCTAAGAAATTAAATATCTAACGAGCAGCCACGTATGGCATCAAGAAAGATTGCAATAAAAGCACCCCCATCCCGAAGGGAAAAAAAATCACCATTCAGATTACAACAATAGCATAGATATTCCAATAGCATGCCAAAATATCGAGTACAATGACCAACGTCATCTTAAACCAACCAAAATGCTCACATGGAAATCTATAACCAATAGCTTCTGAATAAGCTAACCAGACACTAAATTGATGAATTTCAGGATCTCCAATTTTCCTACAAATTACCTGGGACAAATTGAATTCAGGGTCTCCATCAGAAGTCTCATTGCTTGTTACTTTGATTTGTGCCCACTTCGGAAGCCTTGAGATACTAAATTTAAATGCTGATGTTCCTTCGCATGCCCCTCCAGTAACCACTCCTTCAACATCTAGGTTGCAATTTTGCAGTGCAGAGATATCCTTGAAATCAGTGTTTGGGTGGTTGACCTCTTCATGTACTATGCCCTCACTTGGAGCTGCTGGCTGAGATGAGCTTACTGGAAACAGATAAGAAGCATTTTCCATAATCTTCTGCAAAATTGTTGATGATAGTAAAGCCGGCATCTTCCACACAAAAATGCAGCTGTCACCACCAACCTGGAATAGCGTATTCAGTGGATCAAAACTAATATGGAAAAGGACAAAATATAAGGGTGATATCAACACAAGTCAATTCCTGTGCAAGATGTTAGAAGTTAATGATGAATCATCACCCCGACACCACTTCTGCATTAGTTTCTTCCTAACTGCACAGACCAAATTACAAGATGTAGATCCAGTCCTCATGTTTGTGTAGATCATTGGGAAGAGCTCCTCAAAATCTAGATGGAATGAGGGAACTGTAACTCTCAATTAATTATATCAGTTTTTTGTTTTTGGTGCATCCATTAGGATTTCCAGATTTCCAGGTGGCACAGACCCATATTTCCATAACTTGTCTATGTTGCATGTATCATAAACTTCAGTTATATGTTTCTGTGAACATGCAGAGCATGTCCGAGAGTAGTTGTTTTAGTCTAGAATATTTCAAAGTTCCACTGGATATTTCAAAATCACACTGAAATCTTACTATAAAAAAACTGCCAATATTGATGCAATGTGCCAAAATCCCCCTAATGGCAACCTTGCTGATCTTTTCAGTCTTTATTTTGGCTATTAGAATGATCTAAATTGACAAATTTTTTCTTTCAAACTTCTGAGTTTTGGACATGTAGGTGGAAAACTAAAAGTTTGACTTTCCAATGCTTTCTCAAACATTCATTAAAGACATCCATGAAAACCATGACGACAGCAACAGACACATAAAGCTTATCCATTGCGTTACTCATCCACTTTGGGGCTGTTATATGCTGCGATAGTCCCAAAGTTGAGCTTATGGACTTTGTATCTTCTTTTAGGCTACCTTTACCAGAATGTTCTATTTTTGGATGCATGCTCTTAGGTTTTCTTCACTAAGAAAGTGAAAGAAGCATTAAAAAAAAAAAGAGAACTACCAGAATTCACAGTTCATGGTTGGTCTGTTGCAAATATGCCAGGATGGTTATTGGATCATTGGGATACCTCAATTGGTGGCTTCCAAATCAATCAGTGTCAACTCTTGTTTCACAATATACTTTTCTGTGCACCAAATTTCTAATAGCTTTTGAGACTTCTTTATTCTGGTTTTTCCAAAATTTGAGTTTAATGCTACCAGCAGACCAAGTCAAGGCTTGGCTTGATTTTTATAACTGTAACAAAATCTCCGTCATTTGCTCTGTGAAGAAGATCATAAGTAACATGAATTACACTCTATACATCACTAGGAAGCAAATCCATTATTCGTGACCCCAAAATTAAGCACAAACAAGAACTTACAGTAATTATGTGCTTGCAGTCAGGCAAGAAAATGACACCGGTAATCACTTCGGCATGCCCCATTGCTCGAGTGATGAGCTCTCCATTGGTAGAATCATGGATACTGAAAGACCTGTTAGAGTAGGAGCAAACCAAGTAGCTGCCACTTGGATCTATCGTTACCTGTAAAATGTATATAGGGATAAGGCCATGAGGGTGGTGATGGTGCTATGGTATCCATAATAGTGGCGCACCTTTATTGGCTCTCCGAAGTCTGGATCTTGCTTAAATGTTCTAACAAGCTTCCCAGAAGCAAGGTTGAACATATTAATCTTCTTATCCTAAAAAAATATCATAATCGTGTAGTAAGAATACTGACCAGAATGCCAAAGAAAAAGAGCTTTACCCTGTGAAAAGAAATAGACCTGCCCAACAGTGACAGCAACCTCCATTGCAGGATCTATAGCCATGTCGTAGACTGTTCCATGAGATGCAACTTGATGATGGCGACGCAAAATATTGTACCCACCATCTGTTATGGCTACATCACGGAACAGAATAGACCTGTTGAATAAGATCAAAGGAGTAAAAAATTCAAATGAATTATTAATTAAATTGTCAAGAGATTTCATTTCTGTTTGCAAGGCTCGAAATCTCATGGGAAAAGCTCATGATTCTCTCGAAGAGGTTACCTATCAGCACTGCAACTGAGAATGTTACAACCATTGCAAGTAAGTTTTACAGAAGTAACTGCAGCTGAATGATCATCAAGACTCCCAATGAGATCAAAACTCCTGAGATAAAGAACATATCAGTGAATGAATACCTTTAAACTATGATGAAGCAGAAATCTCTAAAATCATACCTTTTAATATCATACACATGGATAATTTGATCTCTTCCTCCAGAAGCAAGCAAGTAATGAGATTCTGATTCCTGGACAGTAGAAATATCTGTCTTGCTAGGGGAGCTAAAACTCAATGAGAGTATCTCAGCATCATGAGCTTCCTGCCAGTAGTCAGAAGTATGAAATCTCTTCAAACACTAAAATATATAAAAACACTTGCAAATAGTTATTGTTGAGACCATGCTTGAGAAAGAGAAAACCCATAACAAAAGAAACTTTTTTTGTACAAATATGTGAATGAAACACACTAGATTCATGTGGGTACGATATGGGTCAATGGGAAATTACCTGAAAGCATGTGTAGTCAGAAGTATACAGATTATAAACATGGAGGTTTCCATGGCAATCACCTGCAGCCAGGTATTTTCCATCAGAACTAACTGCCATTGAACGAAAACCTGGAGCACCTACCCCTGACTCTGCAGTATCTTGATCAAAGACACCAGCGCTCACTGTGGAGAAGAATATTTAAATAAGAGAGAGAGAGAGAGAGAGAGTATTGGATAGTTAAATAAAGAACATAAAGACAGTATGAGAGTTTTTTTTTTACTACGGGGATCCACAATATGAAGAGTATTTGTATCAAATATCCAAGAAATAAGTGGTCTCTAAACTGTAGGGGCCAAAGAACAGATTAGAACAAACAGTCTAAACTAATGAGGAACTATATACTTCTAGAAATATTAAGGTGCAGGCGTGCAGCCAATGAATATACTTTCTTTTTCTTTTTTCCCTTTTTTTTTCTTTTTTCAAAAGCTATTGATGGATATGTACTGATTCCTGAATATACTTCTATCTAAATGCTTTATCTTGAAAGCACCCATCTAGTAAATACATATAAACAGGATCCACCGAGCGTCTAAACTCTAAAGCCTTGAAGATATAAAACTGACCTATACCTATGGTGCCCACTTGGTCAGTGTTCAGAGAACAACTAGGTTGTTGATTCATGGTGATTTCAGGTCCAGCATTCTTCGTCTCTGAATCAGACTGTAAAGCTAGATCCCATAGCCTGATAGTGCCATCTGCAGAGCATGTTGCAAAAGAAACTGCACGACAACTACCTCTAGCAACACATCCAAGAGCAGAATCATGCAGATTTTTGCAGGGAATATTCTTAACATCCCATATGCATGAGCTATGTGAAACAAGTACACAACACCTGCTAACCTGAAAATACAACAATATAAGCTACATTAGATTGTAATAAACATAAATAAGCTCCTAGACTGAACTACTCAAAACATTTAATTTCGACAACGAAAAAGTCATGTGAAAAAAAAACTACGTTGTAAGAATGAACATTAGAAGAAAAAACAAACATCAGAGATGACAGTACATGAACAAATCTAAGCAAGCAACAAAAGAGAAAACACAGAAAATATTATCTTTAGAAATCACCTTAGTTACATCACGCACATCCCATACGTAGAGACTGTGATTTCCATAAACAACCACTATAAAAGAGATACAAATAGTTTAGGGTCCAATGAAATAAGCAACTGCATAAATGAGACTTCACCAATACCATATTGCTTACCAAGCTTTTCGAAGGTTGAAAATTGACAAGCTATTGCATCTGGGAGAGTGGAAACATGTTGAATACCATTCACTGATGATTTTGTTTGACAGGAGAGAATTGTTGTTGGACTGTTCTCCATCGGTTCAGAATATAGTAAGTTTCCTATATGCTTGAGAGTTTCAACCACGAAGAGTTGCACAATCCCATTGTTGCATGCACAAGCAATAAGCTTGTTGGATACAGAGAGTGCAAAACCTCTCGCAACCTGAAAATTAAGTTCTCAACATCATGAAAACAATGACAAGCTGAATTGAACAAGCAAGTAATTTAGAATATCAAGAATTTACCTTCAGATCTACCCATTTTCTTATAGAAAACCCAGAATGAAGAAGACATAAAACACCTACAGCTTTGAATGAGTACAAATAAGTACAAAGTAATTGAATTCTTATCACCAACAACCATGAAAGGACAGGTTCTCAAGTAGTCAGGCTTGAAATTAAACAAATCCTCACCGGAATCTGTCAATGCATATATAGGATAAAGGTCTACAGCCCGATTGCTACCAACACCGCCAGGCATCCAGGCGGCAGACGTAACAGATGTAAAAGAACTGCCCTTCTGATTACCAATTTTAGCAGGCTTTCCATTAATTGTCACCAACCCAGCTCCTGCGTGTGAGCGAGGCTTTGTAGATAACCCCAATGTCCAGAGCTTCAAGTGCTTTTTCCCAGCAGTTACAAAAGAGCTTCCATCTGATGAGAAGCAAACAGATGAAATTGCACTGCAAGATGTACTTGCTTTAAGCTTGGTTACCAGCCTTCCACTTCGCCAGTCCCAGAGACAGAGGTAACCATCGTTAGGAAATCCAATAGACACCAAATGCTTTCCTAGAAAAGCATCCAAAATAGAAAATCGGTAAATCTATTCAAAATTCTAGAACTACACCAATATCAATCAGAGTTTCAACTGGAAGTGTCAACTGCACAACAAAGACGAATTAAAAAATCGAGACAGAGAGAAGCTTTAGTTAGCCAGATTTAACTAACCATCAGGTGAAAAGTCAATACATGCCACCCCATATCGATGACCCTTCAATTCAGCGAGAAAAGTTTGAGTTGAATAGTCCCAAATTAAAACTGCTGGTTGAGGCCCTGACTGCAAAACCATATTAGAGATGCATTGTACAGAAATTAAGTCCAAAGCTGTTCTACAAACATTTTCTCAATTTCCACATTTGACTGATAGAACCTTCAAACAATCAAATATGGGTAAAAATAATAATCTCATTGTGAAGACGAGAAACTGAAATACATAATGCTATGAAAAAATCTTATCGTAGTCAAATCAGAGTCGGGAGATGCTGTGGATGTAAAACAGCAATGAGAAGTAGAGCCTATTGGCCAAGAACTTCACGAGAGCCATTTTCAGATGTATGTAGCAATTTCGACTGTATTTACTTGTGTGTTTTAGTTTGACACTGTCAACGTATCTACAAAGGACTACCAAGTGTGGGAGAGCCTATGGGGTCAATTTTGGAGTTGCCGCTAGCCCCCTTTTTATGTATGGTTCAAGGATGGCTAGAATCCTTGTTGGTTTCTCAAAATCCAAGAGGGAGTAATCCACTTGATTCCGAGGAATTGATTCCAACTTGATCTTTGTACCACTCTTTTGGGTAAGGAACACGGTTAAGGAGTAGGAAAGGGTAAGGCACCCTACTACCCACAAAGATATAATCTCTGCTCAAGGAGAAGGAAATTCCAACGACAAGTTTCGACAAACAGTCGACTTGCGTCCCAAGGGTTAAAAAAAAAAAAAAAAAAAAAAAAACGAATGAATGAAAAAAAGAAAAAATTGAATAGAGCAGAAGAAGGAAAGAAGAGGGGAAGCATGTGAATGTGACTTGCTTGTCTTCTCATGGCTTGGATGAAGCTTTGGTCTTCAAAATTCCTGTGCTTGAGGGAGGCTTGAATTCCTTGGGTTGAAATTGCACTATTTGTTGGAGGGTTTCGCTTTGTGATTCCTTTTAAGAGAAGTGAGAGGGAGAAGAACAAGTGAATCCATCTACCCCTCAAGGTTGCCAAATCCTTGGTTCACCACTCCTAATAGTAGAGTTCTACTCCATGGCCTGAGGGAAGATGGAATTCCCAAGCTCTTAGTCCCTTGCTCATGTTCTCTTGTTTCTCCAAGGAATTTGCGAATTTGTCTAAGTGTTGGGGCTAGGCTCCTAGACATAGGCAATGGAGACTAAGAAATTCTGAGGCCAAGACCCCTCTCTTGAAACAAGAGACCTTTGTATATAGAGAAGAGGGGTGGCGTTGTTGCAATCTGAAGGAAGGATGAGGGTGCTCTAAGGTTAGGCTACTTATGGATCATTGACAAGAGGCAAGATCTTAAAGGTTAATCGGATGATTTGGGTGCAAATTGAAGGGCAATTGGGTTTAGAGAAGGCTCTAGGAGGCTTTTATAGAGGCGTGTAAAGGAGTGGTTAGGATTGCAATGCTTAGAAGCATCACATAGCTTATGGAGGGGTAGTTTTGGGATTTTACTGTCAAAGTTAGCTACGGGGGTAGTTTTGTAAAAAGATGATAGGTTGGAGTCAAATTAAGGCTTTAAGGGGTGTTTTGGTAAGAGGGTGGATCAAAGGGTCAAAGGAAAATGAAAATTGGGTTTTGGATTTTTGTTCAAGGATGAGATGGTAAGTTCAAACATTGTTTTCCTACACACAATCCAACACACACCTTTCATTTTTTTATCATAATTTGGAGTTCGGGCACTGGATTTGGGTGATCTATGGCTTGTTGAAAAGGGGACTTGATGGGCTAACTAATGGTTCCAGTTTGGGAGAAAATTTTTGAGGATTAGGGAGACGTGGGGCCCATAAATTAGGAAATTTTTACAACTGTCAACCGATCTTGCGCAGGGTCTGGTATTCCATCATAACTTTGTGCCCATATATCGGATTGAGCTGAAATTAGGCTCATTGGATAGCCTAAATTCTTGCCAACATGGATAGCCTCCATATTATCCATATACCCTTTATAAATATAGTTTTGTGTTTACACCCTCCCTCATCTTGTCAATCAAAACTATGTCATCTACAAGCAATATACACCATGGGATCTCTTCCTACAAATGTCTCATAACTCAAAACCAATGTGAAAAAGTAGAGGCTCAATGCCAACCCTTGGTGTAAGCCTACATTAATTGGGAACTCACTTGTCTCTCCAATAGTGGTCCTCACATTTGTTACCACTCCCTCATACATATCCTTCACCATGTCAATATATCCTCTCAAGTCACATTCACTAGGCATAATTCCTTCGATCAAAGGTAAGGATTATCCAACTAATGTGCTTTATAGGGTACATCCATCCATGGTAGGGGCCACCAAATCATCAATTGAGTTATGGATATCTAATAAGAAAAGGTGACAGCATCAGATTCTATCTCACGACCAGTTATATGATCCTCAATGTGAGTACGTGCAAAGTATCGAGTATCCTTGAGCCTTGAGTTTGTACAAGCTGATTCAGTAACCTAAACTGTTGACCTGATGGAACCAGCAGTTGATGTGGGTTTCCCTAGAAATCCCCCGTATTGAACCTTCTATTGGTGTTCTGCATATAGACAGTCGAGAAGAGAGTATAGCTGTGGTCCACATTCAATGAGATGGCAGCTTCCAATCTGGGAGATTTTGGGGCATGGCCTACCCACACTGAAGTCCATTGTATCAATGCTCTAGATAAGTAGAATGGGGCCAACTTGTCCCCACTCAGGGCTCAAGGATACTCTGGATATCCTCGACTCGAGGACCATATAATTCCTCCAATCTTGAAGGGTGCATTTGGATGTACATAACTACAATTTGGTCCTTTCAAACTTTATCGAACTAAAACTATTCCAATTCAATTCAACCGTGCATCCAAACGCAGCCTAACTCTCACTCTATTTTATCTCCTAAATTCCCACATTCAATCCTCGAAAAATTACAAACCAAAATGAGAAGACAGCAACAGTAACAACCACAACAAAAGCAAGATACAGTTACCTCTCCAGCTGCGATGCAGCTGCCACTATCTCGACGCAAGACAGACACGCAGCTCAAGGGCTTTGGCATCCGCGAAGACACCAAGAGGTGCTTCTGAGCGCCAGATTCGATGTTGTAGACCACCGCGACGCATCCTGCCAAGTACACGCAATCGCCCGAGGAGATGTTGGCAGCCAAACCGCTCGCATTTTTCGTCGTCAGGCCAATGATTTCCTCCAAAATGAGCTGTAGATTAGAAGACAATCACGCAAATGGCGGTAGAAGGATCAAAAAGAGATGGATTTTTCTAGATTTTCTTGGGAAAATGAGAGAGTTTGAAGGCCGTCCGTACCTTTGGAGCTGGATCTGATTTCTTCTGTTTGGGTTTTAGCTTCATTTCATGAATGAAGATACCCTAGAGAGAGACAGAGGCTTCCGGGCGGGAAAATATGCAAATGAGGGCTTAAATAACGCTCGGCTGAATTACATGATCCTCGACCCGAGGATATGAAGAGTATGCTCGGGTTTTCATTTTGTACAAGTGGGGCGCATGGTTCAGTGATCCAGACGGTTGGTCTGATTCGAAACTCCTCTATGGTCCATTCTACATAAGTTTCCAATGTTGGAGATCCTATGGAACAATACTTATCCTTTTTTCATTTGCGTTAAACCATTGCAGCATTTTTTTATCCGTCTATTTTAGGGCCATGAATTGAACGAATAGTAAAGTTTTTATCAATAAATCTCAGGATATAATCCATCTAATGTGAGATCATGAATACTGTCCGTCTGGATCACTGGCCTTGCTTCTACAAATTGGGAATGTGAGTATGCAATATATATCCTGGGTCCAGGATCGTACGACTCCTCGTAACGTTCGTGCGAGTTGACTACAGTGCGCGTTTGCCAGAATTTACTACATGCGCCAACTCGTCAACGGCTCACATGAGATGCATGCACGATAATCGGGACCGTCCGAATTTTGGAGCCATATGTGAACGGAGAAATGCCTGAAAATCAAAGCGATCGGAACAATCTTAATGCTCCATTGACGGCCGACAATTGAAGAGAAAATAGCCAATGGTTCAGATTCAGTGGAAATTTTTCATATGGATGTGATCTCCGTCAGGGTGAGTTTCTTCATTGTCGTAGAGCTGTACACGAGTCGAGCCTAGCCGAGTATTGCCCAACTCATGCTGGGCTCGCACTGCCTGACTCCCAGCTCAGTACTGGACTCGCCCTTCGAGCTCAAATGCCCAGCTCATGCCCGGCCGTCCGAGTTTGAGCAGAGTAGGTTGGGGTTTTTTGTTTTGAACGGGCACTGAATGTCGATCGAGCGTTGGGACAGCCAATGGGAGAGAGGGGAACGAACGCTGGACGCCGAACGAACGTTGGGATGGGTCGATTGGCCAATGGGATAGCTGAAAGAGAGTAAGGGCTTAGGTTTTCTTTTTTTTTTTGAAGGATTGGAGATTTTTGTTTTGAACAGGCACCGGCAATGAAGGGCTTAAGGTTTTTTAAACAGGCACTGGGAATGAAGGGCTTAGGGTTTTTTGAACAGGCGGTGGGAGAGGGTAACTTAGGGTTTATTGTTTTGGGTGTATATACCCTTGGTCGAGCCGACTCAAGTCAATTTCAAGTACTAGTCGAGTTGAGCTGAGTCGAGCTCATGCTCCGCTCAAACTCAATTCGTGCACCAAAAATCAACTCATGCTCGGCTAGAACTCTTTTTGAGCCGAGCGGAGCGAGTCGAGTATTTTCGAGTCGAGTCCAGCTAACTCTACTCGTGTACAGCTCTAGTTGTTCGTGATGGAGCCCACATTTTGGCCCGTGAGTTGATGTTGTGCTTGTGCAATGCGCAAAAACGGATGAACTAACATCAGTTAATAAATGGTTAAGAAGACTCACACCGCCATAGTTTAGCTTAACACTGGTACTCGTGTTTGGTGAAAATAGCTGGATGATTAAAAACACGGGTCCAAACCTAGCCAGCATTTTTCAACATGGCCCAAGCCTGACACCGCCATAGTTTAGCTTAACACTGGTACTCGTGTTTGGTGAAAATAGCTGGATGATTAAAAACACGGGTCCAAACCTAGCCAGCATTTTTCAACATGGCCCAAGCCTGGCCCCGTGACAAGCAAACATGGTCTACCATGAGCCCGAGGGTTGACCCGGTGGCAGTGCAAAGAGAGAAATTCGAATATGAGTTGAACTTGTAACATGAAAAGTAACATAAATTTTATATATTGTCTATATTATAGAATTACCCTTCAAACGTGAATGGACCATATTGGGCCAACAGGCTGTCGCATGCAATCCAAGCTCGACTAAATTGAGAAATAGCTTGAATTTTATGCCCAAGCGTGCTGATGCTCCAGCCCAAGCTGCCTAAAAGCCTGACAAGCAAACCTAGTCATTGAAAGTCCTGCAAGCCAGTCGGGAAGTGGATTTCAATGCATGGCTTTGATGATACGTTGACATGGTAAAGTTATGTATGTCTGCTTACACCCATTTTCGGCACCTTAATATGGACTAATGGAAATATGTCATTTGGAAATATTAAGTATTTGGCACAGTTAAAATTGTAGTAGCACCCAAAGAAGATGTGTTTGATCTTCCCTAAGCGTTTTATTATTATTGTAACAGTATAGACTCCTATAAGACCCTTTAAGGGGACGAACTATCACATGCCACGTGACTATAATTAATGTGCATATAAAATGAGGGACGTGCTTAGTACAACTATAAAAAACACATTGGATGAACATATCGTGTCTTGCCGATGAATATGATCTCATCTATGAAGCCGCTATTGGGGGCCTTGCACAAAACCTTATGATTTAGCCCTCCAGAACAAACTAGAATTATGGATAATAAAACAACGAAAACAATCAATGCATCAATCACGCACCACACAAGAGATTTTTACATGGAAAACCCTCAAAGAGGTAAAAACCACGGGACCTCGTCCAGATCAACAATCCACTATGGAGTAGAACGTTGCAAATTTCTTCACTCACACAGGAGTGGATAAACAATGAGAGAAACAAAGAAAAACGGAGAGATTTCACCAATTACGAGGACATAGAAGCGCTGAGATATAGGTTGCACAGTAGATAACCTCCACGAGCATAATCTCCCTTCCATAAGCTTCCTCTCTCTTTTCCTCTCTCTCTCACCTTTGACAGCTCTAAACCCTTTAGTAAATCCCCTGTAAAGCTTTAGGAAACCCTCTTGTCATACCTAAAAAATCCTGGGAACTCCTATTTAAAGTTTTAGAAAACTCATTTTCGCATCCCAATTGCGAAAGGACTTTCGACACGAGATTCGCGCAAAATCGCAGAACGAATCCACGTAACCTCGACTGGTTGAACCGAGTCTACGACTGGTCGAGAGCCACCTTCGACCGGTTGAGGACCTCGGTCGACTGGTCAAGCACCCCGGATAAAAATAGTTCACAGTCGCTGGACTTTGAGTCGTGCCACGACTCGTCTTCCACGACTGGTCGACCACAGCCTTCGACTGGTCGAGCGAGGCTCACGACCGGTCGACGACGGGTTAAAAAAACCCATCAACCATGTCCTACAGTCATTCCAAAATGAAAGATTTCCCCAAAGACATTCGGAGAACTATTAAGGATTCAAAAGATTTCAAAGATTTGTATATCGGGCCAATCTTTATACAAATCCAATTTAAGATGAAGCCACGATTGGTATGAACAAAAACATCATCCGGGTTAGGTCCATAATCATGACCTCATCAAGATCAAAAGAATGGGATAACTAGATACAATTCGGTCTGATAACAAATTAGTATCGGGTGTTAAACCCCACTCTCGTTGGGAACTGAGTGATCTACATCAGATCACCATAATAAACGGTTATGATTAAGCGAAGGATACTCCCTTAACATGACCAATAGAGTCTTATAGGGGAGCATTTATGTGTGGGAGTGAAAATCTGACATACAATCGTTGGTATAGACGTTTCGGAGATATTCCTAGTTAAGAACCTCCGAATTTGTAAGGGAAGAGATTGTGTACCCAAAAAGTTCGCTCAAAATACCTCGAAGGATCCATAAGCTAGCGAGAGGTTTTCACCACCTTGAAATTTTTATAAAAGGAACACTCAAGGAAGAGCTTGAGACTTTATGCCAAACGCATATATTTACATATTGACTTTACATTCATGTATACCTTACTTCATAACTTAGCCTAATTCATTGTTGCCAAGCGACTCGCACTACTATACATTCATCTATAAGTAAATTAAATATTTGCAATCTTAAGTTGCCAAATCCTTATGTTCACCTGAGTTTGGATTTAGTTGTCCATACTTTAATAATATCCCGCTAACTATCTGCATTGATCATCTGTTCTAATTGGCACATTAAATACTTATCTTATTTCTTGCTTCAATTAGGGTTATAAAGCACGATGGTTGTTACCGGGCCAATGCATCAATAAAATTCGATTATGTTATAATAGTCTTTATTTTGTTATGTACAAGTTGGGAAGTACTATGTTAAACCACCGGTGAAATAAAAAGCCCTTAAATGGACTAATTCTGCAATCACTAGTATATGGCAAAAAGAATTTGCTCAATTTGTTCATCTCCACGCAGGGGTACAAGCCAATTTAGTCAATTTGTACGAGTTTTCGTATCATAAAAACACACATGCAAAGATCTTTCGCCTACCATGTAGCTACATCTACCTTGTTGAATCCGACACTTCCAAATATTACTTAAACAAGAATTACCTTGATCCCAGTGTAATTGTGATTCAATTTTCAAAGCATTTCAAATACAAGCTCCAAAAGAAACTTCAAAGGTTTTGATAGAATACTACCATGTTGGCCCGGTTTTCACCATCTGAAGGCACGATTAATAGCTTGCCTGTTCATTGAGCCGTGGATGACGCGAGCATGAAAAGTACCAAACATTAGGTAGTGCACTTTAATCCATCCAAAGGCACACTTAATTGCTTGCATATTCTGTTGGTGTTTTTTAGAATAAAAATAAATTTCAAAAATAAAAATTATTTGTAGAAAGTAAATAAATATATTAATTATTTAAACTTTCCATAAATAGTGTGTATAGCCAGTCGGTAAGAGAAAGAGTTTTTGCCTATGCAACCAGGGTTCGAATCTCCTCGAGGAATGCGCGCGCGGCGTGGGCTGTAGGGCTGTTTGGGCGCTTTATTAGGCGCATAGCACTTCGCATCGCCGCAAGGAGCTAAGAAAGTCTTAGTCTTTTTGGCACTCGGTTCAAATTTTTTGGGCCATGGTACCCTGATGTTTTATTACTTTTTTTTTTAATGAGAGTAATTATGACATGATTGTACATGTGGCACCTATGCCACGTGTCACTTATGTGGATACAGTTTTTCCTGTTGGATAACTGTTTCTGTCTGAATGGGTACAGAAATAACTGCCATAGGACAAGAGTCATGTCCTTTCATGAAAAAGCAATTATTTGCTGTGAATGGGTATGGATTTCTTGAAGAGGCTCTTTAACACCTCTTCAGGAAGAAATCCATAACCTTTCAAATGATATAAATCCTGGATAATATAATCCAGAAGTATCAACTCAAAATCCTTACGATTATATCATCTTCTGTGCAATTACTCTCGATTTAATCTCTTGCTGAATTTTTTCTGAACGTGTTAAGGCATATCGGTGTTAAAACTAGAGATCTGTTCAACACTTAAATGTGCAAATTTTCGTGTTGAAAATCGGATTGAGAGTTTATTGTATCCTGAAGACAATTTGCAGATTTCCTTCGTTTGCACTTGCTGAAAATTTCAGAAAAAGGGCAGCAAATCTGTCTTGAGAAATTGATTATTTAAGTCGAGCCTTGAACCTGATAGATCTGATCGATTTCTTCTATCCTTCGTTGTAAATTGCTTTTACTAACATATTCATTAAGCAGTGGATGATGTGAGCATGAAAAAGTACCAAATATTAGATAGTGCACTCATTAAAGTTGCCCACACGTTTGTTGAAGTTGGACCTTTCTACAAACGTCTAATTTCATATACAAGTATGAACAACTTGATCCGCGGACCAATACCATTCGTGATGTACATGACCTCATTAATGGCCTGCCAGGGAGCCTACATTCTATCTGTTGTTCTATGTATAACCTCCAAAAAAAAGATTATGAAGAAAGTACACAAGACTGATTTGGATTTGAAATAAAAATAATCTAAGCATTGGATAGCTTTGATATTCCAATAAGGTGAGATTATTTGGGGACCATCTATGCACGGGGACCCTCACCCAAACCAATAGCTCAGATCGCCCATCCATGAGCCACACTTGTCCAAGCCCAAGACTCGAGTGAATATGAGGAAGGAGGTTCACATCATTCCGGTTCTGTCATGGGAGAACTTTTTTCCGCGTATATATCGACTGGAGAGAAAAGGAGAAGCATTAATTGAAGAGAGAACATTAAATGGAGAGAAAATAAATAGCAGAGGCTTCATCTCTCTTATTTAATGCAGATGACGTGGAGGCCTCGCTCACTCAACACACTCTGTGTGAGCATTTGCTCTCTCGTAGACAAAATCTTGGGCTGGGACCCAGGCCCGACATGATATTTTATGGGACGCGGATTCCTGCGAAAGCGAAGTTCCTGCGCTGGGAACTTAGGTTGGGCTAACATGATGTTCGTGAGAAATCCATTTCATTCATCTGTTTTGTGAGTTAATTTTACGGTATAAGGATAAAAATGAACCGTATCTGATACTTAGGTGGGCAAAAATGTGGGCAAAAAATGTGAGTATTGAACGTCAACAATTGAAATATTTGTGTGGCCACATAAGCAGGATAATATTTTTATTTTCATTTCATCCCAGTATGAATGATGTTGCAAACGTATAGATGGCATATAAACATCACTGTCTACGCCATGAACGTTTCAACGGCAGAAATTTCCTGGTACACATTTTCCTTTAGTGCAGCTCACTTGAGTCTTGGATCATTCTCAATTTTTTTCTCAAGTCCTAAAATGATCTCAAAAAATAGATGGACGGGGTGGATTTCTCAAAAACATCACAGTAGGCCCCGCCTAAGTTTTTAGTGCAGGAACTTCCTGCGAAAGCCTTTAGCAGGAAATCCGCATCCTATTTTATTTTATGGGGTACATGTCCACTAATAATGTGCAGGTAAATTAACTATTAAAAATCTTTGATTAGTCACTTGGATGCGATTTTATGCTTATGGCCCATTTAAGACTTCGAATTTCATCATTTTCATGCAAAACATATATTTTAATGGGTTTATTTCAACCATTGTGTAAGACATTATGTACGCTTCACTAATAAGAGATATTAAAGTTGATTTAATAATTAAATTCAAGCCCCTGTAAATATACTTTGCATAACTATTGTTGCATTAAAGCTGATTCCCAATCTAGGATGCCAAGACACAATAGGCGTATTTCAAATCCGGGGGTTCAGGGTTCATGATATATCAAACACTACAGGCAACTTGAGCGCTGAGCAGATGTAAGTATAACATTGGGGTCGATACTACGTAGTGCAGTTATATAGATAGCTGGCACTAATACGGCTCAAGGCTGTTGAGCTATTTGCCCTGTGAGGATATTGGCTCTTTAAGTCTAGCTCGACCTGCTAGCAAGGTTAGCGCTGTCACATCATGATACTAGAAGCATTGAAAAGGCACATAGATGTTTATTGAGCTTGGGTTGGTGTGGTTAGTGTTTTGAGCCTTGTTGGGTTCAGGTTGGGTACAAGAAAATACCCACATCCACAAGCTATTATTTCACTAATACCTGCACTTCCTAATGGGTGGGAGCCGATTAGGTGTGGCTGGGCCTCCCCAAGATGGTGAGGCCTTTGCTGTAGGGCCCACCTTGATGCATGTATTGTATATCCACATTGTCCATCAAAATTTCCAATTCAGTCTTGGACATGAGCTAAAAAATGATGTGGATCCAAATTTCAAGTGGAGTATACTAGAAGAAACAGTAATGATTGAGCATCCTACCATTAAAATTTTATTAAGCCCACTGTAATGTTTTAATAATATTTATTTGACATTTTGTTAAGGTCACAAAAACCTAGATGGAAGGAAAATCCAAAACTTGTGTGGCCCAAAAAAGCTTTTAATGGCCAATCACCGGTGTTTTCTAAGTCATGGTCCACCTGAGATTTAGATCTGCTTTTTTTTTTTTGGGTTCATTCCCTAATTGGATTTAGGGCGAGAAAAGGACAGTACATGCATCAGGGGCTCGTGATAAGGGTCACACCGTTCATGTCTGGCCTGGAATGAACACCATATCCCTAATACGCAATGTTTAAAAGCAATGCATTTTATTTTTGTTCGAGACAAAATTCCTGACAAGGAGACGTGTGCGTACCAAGCACCAAGAAATTGCAGTAAGCCGAGTACACTGGTGGGAGATCCATTCGGTTCATCAGATGGGTTAATTACAGGCATCAGCTACCCTTGAAAGAATGGACGGTTAAAACTTTTCCAAGCACAGGTTTTTAATATAATAAATAAATAACTTGATTTTAAAGTAATTTTGATCACTTTCCATCCGTTCATCCGTCCAAATTGAAAGCTTGATCTTTAGCACATGTTACACGCGCCCACGTGTAACCACTTGATTTTAGAGGGTTGTAGCTGTTGGTGACTACGTGGAATTTTAACTGTTGGATCTGGTTTCGATTACCCAAGCCGTTGATCAGACGAGATGCAGAATTTCTGGGGCTGCCTTGAAAGTTTCAAGGCTAGGATAATCTAAACTTGCTCCACAAAACAACGGGCAGGATAAAAGGATTACATAATAAATTACTAGAATATTACAATTTTTTGTTTTTTTCCACTATCCACGTTGAGGCCCATGACATAAAAGGTTCCGATCATTGAAACGTGGTGCCAGACCCAACGGTTACAGTGACGATGTATCCTATAACATTAGGTCTTGATGTACCGCAATAAAACTTCTTTTTGTTTAAGCGTGCGTCCACGTGTTTCCCAATCCACGTGTCATTATTTGGTCTGTTTGCTAATAAAACCAGTTAAAAAAAAGCAGCAGCTCTCCCTTCAGGATCCGTATAAGCCGGTAGAACCGAAAGTATGGCGAACCCATCTCTATAAGTTACACGTGGCAGTTTAATGCATCAATCAGGACGGCCTAACCAGTG
The DNA here is from genome assembly GCA_021015155.1 of Magnolia officinalis. Classification (NCBI taxonomy): domain Eukaryota; kingdom Viridiplantae; phylum Streptophyta; class Magnoliopsida; order Magnoliales; family Magnoliaceae; genus Magnolia; species Magnolia officinalis. The sequence continues at coordinate 93,701,362 of JAJHSJ010000006.1, read as the reverse complement.
GGTCCCATCGTCCATGGCCTTTGTTTAAAAAGGAGAAGCCCAGCAGACTACCATCTTCTCCCAACTTTCCATCGCTGAATGCAGGCCGTTAACTAATTTTCTTTTCCACCGTCGCTTTGAAAGATGCTGATCAAATGCCCAGGATCGTTTCATATACGTGTATTTAGAATCACTCGCCATCAACAGAAGGGCCAGCTAGATGGACAGTTCGGAATTACGAATCATCCAGCCACGTATGCTACGGAAAGATGGATGTACCATATTTCAGTACCAAGGTGATGTAGTCCGGTCCCTCTGAAGGTCGACAATCACTTTTGGAGGAGATAAGTACCATTAAAACTGTAGGGCCCATTAGGAAGATTATCTTTGTCAAAAATCATGACGATCCGTACTCTATCTGGGCTACACCTATATGTTGAATTAGACCGTTGGTTGTAAATTGATACCAACGGCGTGGATCGGATGATGGACGGATCGTTCTGATTTTTCCCAGATGATCTTCATTGGTGGGGTCTGTTTTCATGGTTCAGATTTCTGACACGAGTTACATGCCATCAGAAAAGATGGCACGGTATCCACGCTGTGGGACATCGCCGTTATCACCACAACATGCCTTTATCAGATCAATTTTCCTACATATACCGTCGCCGTGAAGGCCATCGATTAGACAATAGTCCCATGATGTGGACGTTTACGATCGAAGCGTCACCCTGCCATGTTCCAAAAAGAGAGGACTCGGATTGCGTATCGTAGCACGCAGCACCCACGTCCTCTATGCTACTGGAAAATACCTGTGGGTTCCACCATCGTATATTTGTTTTATCCGAGCCGTCCATCCCCTAAGATTTTATGGCATGAGATGAAACTAAAAATGAGTTAGATCCAAATCTCAGGTGGACCACACCACAAGAAACAGTGGTGATTAACGCTTGCCATTAAAATCTTCTTGGAAGTTACGAAAGTTTTAGATCCAGCTGATGCGTGTGTTTTCCCTTCATCTAGGTCTGTTTGACTCAATCAACAAATTAGATGATAAATAAAAACTAAGGTGGACCCATGAAGTTTTAACGGTGGGCGTTCAATGACCGATGTTTCCCGTGGTATGGTCCATTTGAGACTTTTATTTATTAATTTTTGAGATATCATTCTAAAATGAGCTTTAAAAATAGATGGACGGTGTGGATAAAACATATACATCATTTTGGGGCCACAGATCTTTTCCCTGCTGCTGCGTGCTACACTACGTAATTCGAGTCCAGGAAAGAGGTCTTCTAAGCATATTCTGGTACTCCCGGATCTACCGTACCATAATCTCCGACTCCCGACCTCCAACAACTGATATTTTTCACAAACGCCATCCCTCGTTTGTCGTCTTTTACAAAAACGAAATTCCTTCTCCTTCGACTTCGTCTCTTTCTCATTTCCCCACAAAATTCTCTGTAAATATCTGCTCTAATTATTGCCCCCTGAACTCGATCTTAATTCTCACTTCAACCCACCATAATCACTTCAACTAAGCAGCATTTCTCTGTCTTTTTCCGTAATATTGTTTTTTCTTTTCGAGGTGGTCACGTGGCCGATATCTCAGTCTCGTGAGTTTCTAGGGCACGAGATTTTTTTTTTATATTAAGTAGATTGGGTTTGGGAGACGGGGGGAGTTTGAAGGAAAACGGTGGAGATCAGATCTGCGATTTTCTTCGGAGATTGAGCGGGATTTGCTGATTTTTACGTAGAGGTGGGTGAGAATTCATGAGTGATTTCTCAGATTCTTTTCGATCGATTGTTGTTTAGTTTGATTGATTGAATTTCTTGCTTTTTTCCGCAGTTATTAGTGGATTCTTTTTTTTTTGTTCGGAAAATCGTATATATTTTTTTCATCAAGAAGTATTTTTAGTAGACTTTCAGTGATTTACTTGTATTTTTTGTATCTATGGTTTTTTTTCTTGTACGGAAAATCGTGTTATCTTTCATTCAATAAGTATTTTTAGAATAATTTCAGTGATTTAGTTGTATTTTTTTCTATTTGATTGGATGCATTATTTTTTCTTGTTTTTGGCGGGAAATTGTAGGAATTTATGGATATTTTTGGATAAAAAGTGAATTTTAGATGATTTGATTAATGTTGAGCTGATTTTGAGTAACTTATCAGATTCTTTTAGATTGGTGTTTATTTTTCAGTTTGATTGATTGATTGAATTTGTCGTTTTTTGTTTACAGTTTTTGGTGGACATTTATGAATATCCTTTTGTTTTCACCCAGACGTATTTTTAATAGAATTTCAGTGATTTATTTATTTTTATTTATTTATATTATTTTTTGCATATATATATATAACATAAATTCCTACAAATTCCCGCCAAAAACAAGAAAAAAAATGGATACATCCATTCAAATAGAAATTTTATATATATATATATATATATATATATATATATATATATATATATATATATATATATATATATATATATATTATAAAAAGGGAATTTAGATGTTTAGTTCGTATAGAGGTGATTCAGAATGGAATTTAGTGAGTTTTCAAATAGAGAGGCAATTTCAAGAGTAATTTTATTGAATGCTTTCATATAACTGGGATTGTATTGTGCAATATTAGGGTTTTTTTTGTAGAATTCGATGGAAAATTGTACTTTGTTTTAATCCAAGAAGTGATTTTTAGAATAATTTCAGTGATTTAATTGTATTTTATTATTATTATTATTTTTCTTGTATCGATTTTTTTCTCGTTTTTGGCGGAAAAATGTAGGAATTTATGGTTTTTTTTTTGGCATAAAAGCCGATTTTTAAATGGTCTAGTTCTTCTAGAGTTGATTTGGAGCGGAAATGACGTTATTATTATTTTAAATTTTAATAGAGAGGCGATTTTGAGAGTAATTTAATTGAATCTGTTATGTATTGATGATTTCTTGTTTCTTTGTTGGGGTCGGATCCACTACAAGGCACAGAACAAAGCATTTTCTGTCCAAGACGAACTATTTCATTCCTACTTCTATTCTGTTAGGGCTTATTTTGTAATGCCAAAATGTATGGATTCATTTTGTGCAATATAGATTCATTTTGTGCAATATTACATTTTTTTGGCATCTGGATGTGATTTTGCAATGAGCAATATCAGTTTTGTATGCTAATTTTCCTTTTTAGTGAAAACGGATGTGCTCTATTGTCAGAAGGTGAATTTGAGTGAAAAAAATTACAAGTTTTTATGTTGAGGACTTTTTTTTAAAAGTAATTATATTGTTTTCTAAATAAATGTTTTTGGTTTTCTGTAATAATGTTACTTTTCTTAACAATCTAACATGTTTTGTGGAATCTGAAGATATATTTGCTATGACGACTGCAACTGAATCCAATGGTGCTGCTCACAATAGTCCTGCTGCGAAAATCCCAGCCATTGCAAATCCCACAGCAGAAAAATCATTGGACATTGCATCAAACATCAACTACCATGCAAAGTATAGTCCTCATTTTTCTCCTCTCAAGTTCGAGCCAGAGCAAGCATTTTATGCCACGGCAGAGAGCATTCGCGACCGCCTGATTCAGGTATATTTAAATTTCCTATGTCTACTATTTTACGTTCTCTTTGTTCTTTATTTTATAGCAGAAATGTTTATGTGCATTTAGGTGTCCTTTTGTTTTTAATATGTTCTACAATTCTTACTCTACTTTCAAGTAGATCCTTAATTTTCCATGTGAATGGATCCAGTGATTTGAGTCTCTGTCCGTAAAATGATGGAAGGTTGATCTTGTTCTACCTTTTTGCTTCTTTCTTTTCAAGTTGTGTGGAAGTCATTGCTCTAGAAATCCCAGTGTGGAAAGATGCGAGTAGATGGGGATGGGGTGCTTACGGAGCCAGAAGTCCAGCAAAAAAGCTCCACACAATTGAATATTATCAACCCTCTGTACCATTCAAATGAGATGGTTTTAAGAGGCAATTTGGACATTGACAGGGATATTTATGTCATTTTCATGGAAGCTGTGAGGCTATCACTCTTATTCGATGAAGAAAGCACATTCTTACTCGAGGTTCACTAGCCTACAAGCACCAATATACATGCACCTTTACGTATGGAATATGTGCAAATGTTGAATGGACATCAGATCTATCAATAATTCTTTGGTGCAAAAATCAGATCAGTCCAATCATCAGTGAAGTCACACAGAAACGAGTGAATGTAGACCGTTGGACCATCCATTGTTATCATATAGGGTGGGCTGCCTGATGATTGGAACCACCCGACTTTTGCACCATATCATCCACAATTGAAGTCCATTTTATTGATGGCTCAGATGTCACATTTATTCACATGATGGACTACCTGCCATGTGTTAGAGTAAGAGTGCATACTCATTAAAGAATGCATTGGGGCTAGGGGTGTCAATGTCCGGGCTCAGGCATGAAATATCAAATATCAAAATTTTGAATAGGACTGGGCCATCGCCTGAAACAGTTCAAAATTGGGCCGAGACCTACCCCATGCCTGGGCCGTTGACAGCCCTAATTGGGGCATTGCATGTTGTGTTGTGGACATTGCAACAAATATCATGAGATTTTGAAAATCTTGGTTTTTAATTTTCATGATTTTATTATGGAATTATTGCAGCATTTATGCAAAAGCTATTTAGAAGTTAATAATAATTACTTTTATACCTATATATATAATTATAAATTTATTGTAAATATTTTAATATTTTATTTTTAGCGAGATATTTCCAATAATATTAAAAAAAAAGAACTCAAAATTTGAAAAGCTCTAGGCAGAGAAATTGCCTAGAAAGAGAATTATCGCTATGGACATGCATGCCTTTTTACTGGTGCATACATCTTCTTCTTCTTCTTCTTTTATTTTTTTAATTTTTTTTACACATGCACTCACATCCCACACACATCCACGCACTCACACTACAGTGATTTTTCACCAAAATGGGTACCTCGAACCCATGACCTTGTGTTGAAACTCTTGTGAGTCTACCACTGAGGCATGAGAATGAGATAAAAACAAAAGAAGTACATACACGTTAGGCATTGTGAGTATAAGAAAAAAAGGTGATTCTTCAAAATGCAAACCATTTCCATTCATTTCAAAGTACATAATTCTTCCAACATTCCAAGTTTCAACTTCCATGCTTGCGACCCTATGGCTCAGTGGTAGACTTACAAGAGTTTCAACATGAGGTCATGGGTTCGAGCACCCATTGTGGTGTGAGTGCGCGGGTGTGTGTGGGGTTTGTGAGTGCGTGTGGAAAAAAAACTTCCATGTTCTAAGTGCCAAAATACTAATTACCATACTACATACATTCAGGTTTCTTCAACATAATAAAAGAGCACAATTCTCCATTTTTTCTATCACCTATAGGATCGAAATTGGCGGGGATGACACATGATATGAGGTGGTCTTCCACACCTAGTTTGCATGAAATAGGGCTTTCTATTTGGGATTTAGGTCATAAGTTTTACTGAATATCTAAGTTCTTTATAGTTGATACTTTACATCTTTACATTTTGTGTCTAATTTGGTAGTTTTATCTAACTTCCTTTATGCTTTACAAGGTTTGTTAATTCCATACATGTGTAGCCCCGTGTGCATACATGCTGCAACATGCGCCAAGATGGGAACCATGCATGATATACAAATTGTTCTCAGGTGGGCCCTACTGCAAATTCCCTGGTCAAAGAATCAGGCAGCCATCGTGTGAGCCACTATTTATTACAGTGTGGCTTACACGGTGAGTTGACCAGGTTTTTCTTTAAACATGGTGATGCGGACATCAAAGTGTACCAGCGTCGCCGTAGGAGAGCCCCAGGCCCTGGCCCAACCCAGCCCACACTTTATTTGGGTGATTACTACTTGGGCCTGGCCCGTGGGTCACTTTGAAGACCCCATGTGCATAGGATGTGCATCATGAAGGCCCCAGACTGGGAGGATGCATATGGGCTGCATTATTTGGAGTGCCAGGATAGTTTTTAAGAGTTTTGGTTGAGATCCGACCGTTGGATCGCGTCCGATCACATGGTGGCCCACCATATGATCAAGTCCTTTTTCAGTTTTTAGTGTCCATTTATGTTTTGTTATTTTTTTTTGCACATTTTGGTTGTTTTGGATTTCTTAGTGGGCCCCTACTTTGCTAGATTTTAAAAAGGGGCATGTTGGTCATGTTTTATTTTTAAATGTAAAAACTCTATTTAAGGGGGGGAAACGTTCAACCCCAAGGGGGAAAAGAGTGCACGTTTGTTTTCTAAAGAGAAGCCTTTCTTTCTTCCATGCGACTTGGAAGAACCCTCCATGAGACTTGGAGCAAGGTGGTGAGATTCCATCTTTTTGCGGGCGTGCGAGTCGCTCACGTGTTTATCTTTTGCAAGGTATGGTCTTTCCTTTTCCTTTTACTCCTTTAAAAAAAAAAAAAAAACCTCTTTGATCCTATCTAGTCTAAATCCTTCAATCCATTACGCCCAAAACCTCGACACCCTATGTTCCTGCCTCCCACATAAAACCTACCCTAGACCCTATCCCAATTTCCTCCTACAACCCTCAATTCCCAAATTACAGATTTATCCCACCTCATATCCCACGTAATCTTCATCTCCTCTAAACATAGTTTATGTGGTGAATGAGTATGGTAAATTCTACGTCTGTATGAATCTGCCCATGAGTATTTTGTTGATATTCTGTGCTAAGGGGTTGTTCTAACAACCTTGACATCCTGCGATTTAATCTTTATATGATTGTGTGCATGTGGGGATGATTTCTAATGAAATGACATGAATTTTTGCTTGCTGAAATTACTGTTTGGTAAACTGTTCTGTTGAAATTATTGTTTAGTGGGCTTGGCCCATAACCCACAGGTCCTAGGATTTGTATGATTTGAATTGTCCTTTGAATAACCTCCTGTGAAACACGACATCCATACATGTATCCTGCATCACATGGCCTGCATGGTGACTGGACCAGCCTCATTTTTTGACTGTGGTATTACACAGTGGGGTCCAACTGATGAATGACTTGGATTTCGCACACAACTGTACCATTTTGGGCTGTTTGCACTCTATATGGGAGCTGGGGTATGCATGGATCTGGAATTAGCAAACCTCATGCTTTATAGCTACAATTTTTGAACTTTTCTTTTTAGTTAGTTTTAAAAACCATCATCACAACTGTCTTTTTAATTTTCAAATTACCAAAATGTATAAGTATCCAGGGGATTTGTACCCAAGAGCCATGATAACTCATACCAATGGTTCTGGGATATACCTGAAAGGGTAGTGGAAGCAGTCATTTGAGTGCCATTTCTGAAACTGTACCATCCCGGTTTTGGATAAGGCTACCATGTGAATGGATGACAATGAGTAAACAGCAAACATGGTACCCTAGCAACTCTTCGGTGGGTATACCATGCCATAGACATTACTAGTTCATTTTTGGACGAGAATTCAGTTATTTAATCGTCTTTAGCACACACTTTCTCATGTATGTTTCTTTCAAAACAAAACAACAACATTTGTATGATGGTAAGCTCAATGATAAAGCTTAGAACAGACGAAAATAGAAAACGGTTACTGATTGTCTAGAGGAGGATTAAGCGTTTGCATGTTTATTAATCGTGCACAGATGCAGGCCTCTACAACTTTTGGTTGTGGTTGATGTTTCCTTTTTTCTAGTCCGTGCTATTGAAGTTCCTATTAGAAACATCTTAATTATGATTGTATTTCTTCATTTTTTGCTTTTGCAGCACTGGAATGAGACATACCTTCATTTTCACAAAGTTGATCCAAAGCAAACATACTACCTGTCCATGGAGTATCTTCAAGGTCGTGCTTTGACCAATGCGATTGGAAACCTTGATATTCTAGATGCATATGCTGATGCTTTAAATAAATTGGGACATGAACTTGAGGAAATTGCGGAACAGGTATACAAATCTTTTGCAATCCTTCCTGCCATAAAGATTATCACAAACCTATATGGTCCTTGTATATTTTCTGTAATGTTGTCTTTTAGTTAACCATGTACTATTTGAGATACATTAGCTTCCATCTGCTGCCCAATTTTGTTTGAACTGATATCATGCAACTGTTTCATGCAAGATTGAATTTAAATCTTTCTGATAGTTAGCAGATGGAATTTTCTCCTCTCTCTCTCTCTCTCTCTCTCTTTTCACTCACCTCAGCTGGGGTGCTAATGCTATATGGTTACTCTTTTCATGGGTTTAGCTGCACCAACCAGTTTAGATTTTGATACATTTTTATAAATTATGACCAACTTTTTATTCCTGCTTTCCCTTTCTTCTCTTCTCTTTTCTTTTCTTTCTTAAAAAAAAAAAATTATTTTACTTTAGACGGTAGGTGCAAGGAATGCAAGACTGGGAATTTTGTTTTAGAATTTGAGCTATCAGTACCAATTTGGACAAAGTAATTTCCTTGAAGACTGCTTTCAAGAGAGCCTTGCAATCTTGTTGACTGCTATATTTAGGACTTTGTTTTGCTTGGTTTGCAATCTATCTTGGGGATTAATTTTAGAACGTGTGTGGTTTGAGTCCAAGGTTTCACATATTGATGGATACTGGGTGGTGACTCCCTGTAGGAGAAAGATGCAGCACTTGGAAATGGTGGTTTGGGTAGACTTGCATCGTGTTTTCTGGATTCCATGGCAACATTAAACTTGCCTGCATGGGGCTATGGTTTACGATACAAATATGGACTGTTTAAACAGCAGATTACCAAGGAGGGCCAAGGAGAAGTTGCTGAAGATTGGCTCGAGGTTTGATTTGCACTGCATGTCTTGGAATATAAACTTATTTCACCAAGACCTTCTTTAATACTTGGTTGTGTTTTGTGCAGAAGTTCAGTCCATGGGAAGTTGTCAGGCATGACGTCGTTTTTCCTGTCAGATTCTTTGGTCATGTTCAGGTTTCTAATACTGGATCGTAAGTATCTTATAAATTTAATCTTTTTTTTTTTTTTTTTTTCTAATTTGTGTTGTATGGAACTGAAGCTGCTGTACAAATCTTCTTTCCAAAAAAAAAGAAAAGAAAAAAAAAGAAAAGAAAAAGCTGCTATACAAATCTTCTGGTGCTGCTTTTTATTTCTTCCTAATAAAATCTTCTCTCATTAGAAAAAAACAAAAAAGAAGAAAAAGAAAAATCACAAGTTATCATAGTACTAACTTCCATCCCCCCCCCCCCCCCCCCCCCCCCCCCCCCCCCTTTCTTTTAGACGACTTTTTCTGGGAGTTGCGTAAGCATGCAACTGCAGTGTCATGTCTTCTTGAGCATCTTTTTATGTATTATTTGTTAAAGATCCATTGTTATCTGTATATTAAAATCCACGATGACGAACTATTGTTAGCTGTATATTAAAGTCCACAATGACTCAACAACTGGATGCAAATGCAAACCAAATTAATAATATAATGTAAACAGGACAAAGAATCAATCAAGGATAAGATGTAAGAGCACTGCAAAAGAGTGTGAAATGGTGTGGGAAGCCTAGAGATAGAAGGGATCGTGTACAATAAAGGCTTCATCGTGTGTCACTTTGACAAGGCTAAAATTGAAAATAGCAGTGCTCCATGCAGGACACTTAGGCTAAGTTCAATGTGAGACACAAAAGTCAAATGGCACCATAATATATCATGGGATGTGCAATATTTGTATACCACTCACTTCACTCAAAGAACTTATTTCCTTTGATCTTGTGCAGAAAAGGTTTGATTGATCAGGACACTCCATTCTCCTTTCTAGGCATTTACACTAGAGCGAATTATTAGAGCTTGATCTCTGATTCTCTATCAATGTTTTGTTGGTACTGCAAAACATTGCATTCCTCAATTTTGAGTTCAATATCATAGCTCTTTTTTATGGTATTGATAAACGTTTGATTTTCGTTGGCCATTTGGAAAGAAAGGATAATATAGCTTTCAACAATAAAAGAGAACTGACCCCCCAGTGGATACATAAGAGTTATCCTTGTCAGCTCTTTGGTGTTGTCCTTAGGGCGTCTTTTGATACTAGGAATACATGGAAAAAAAAACAATGATTATCTAATGATAACTTCCATGAAGGCTGTTGAGAAAGGGATTCCATATTTAGGGGTCCTGTTTGGATAGTATGTGGAATCCTCATATTCACTAGACAAAAGTCACCTTCTTGTGCAAGGGAACTTTACCCATGGATAACTGTAACGATTACTTTGTGGAATCCACGTGTCCAAACAACCCAACTATATTTTAGTGGAAAAGAATTTCCATTCTCGAGTGGATTCTGCATATCCTAAAACACCCTAAAGGAATTCTCAGAATTCAGGAGAGAGCTTTGAGGGGAATTGAAGGAGTTTTCTTGTGATGCTTTAGTTGTTTGCTCTTGTGTGTTGTTTTTCCTTTGGGCCTTTCTCTAAATAGTGCTTTCACTGATTTTAGAAAAAAAAAAAAAAAGATTTTTTGAGGGGTTGACTCCGCATTGTTAAGTTCCGTAGAAGTGTAAACTAATGGTAGTTGCAGCTGGGAGGTTGATGGTTATGTTTCTATTCATTGAGTAATGATTAGGTGAAAGCTTTGCAATGTTGTGGTTGCTTTGGTAGGCAGTTGTGTATGCTTTTTTTTCTTTTTTTGTTGGATAAGTCTTTCTTATTCACTTATATTTCACAAAACAGAACCTTTGGTCTGAACCTGCTGGAGAGCACAGTTAGCGACAAATATCATATATTTTTATTTCCTTCTTTTCCATATTGATGTTGCAGCTCAGTTTGTGATGACTTTCTAATGTCACATCCATTTTCTCTCTGAATGTTTGGCAGTCGAAAATGGGTTGGAGGGGAGGTTCTCCAAGCATTGGCCTACGACGTGCCCATTCCTGGATACAAAACCAAAAACACCAATAGTCTTCGTCTGTGGGAAGCAAAAGCCAGTGCATATGATTTCAATTTGTTTCAGTTTAATGATGGAAAGTATGAATCTGCAGCAGAGCTTCACTCTAAAGCTCAGCAGGTTTACCATCCATTATGCTAGCAGCATGTCCGGCATGAAATTCTACAACTAAAAGCATTCATTAATTCTTGTTCTTATACAGAATTCACACTGGACAGGCTAAACCCTTGTTCGTCCAATTGTTTCATTATTTATTGCTTGACAGAGAACCTTATCAAATTGCAACTTTGCAGATTTGTGCAGTTCTATATCCTGGAGATGCCACAGAAGATGGAAAGATTCTGCGCCTGAAGCAACAGTTTTTTCTTTGCAGTGCCTCACTGCAGGTATGTTGCCAAACCTACATGGTACAAAATCTTCTTCTTCTTTTTTTTTTTTTTTTTTTTTTTTTTTTTTTTTTTTTTTTTTTGTGCTTTACTTTTCCTTTTGCTTTCTATGTTTGGATTTATATTTGATTTGGTGGCTTCCTATTTTTCTGTTACAGTTGGTTGAATTTCTTTATTTTACTTTGCATTTTTACATGTGACATCCCCACAATTTTCCATGTGATGCTGACTAGTATAAGCTTTAGCCAGAACATTTGTCATCAGTTCAAGTTTGATATTGCATACTGGAATTATGGCCTTCACAGAGAGGTGTCCTGATTACAAACCATAAAATTTGGTATAGTTTACATAGTAGTTCTAGAGTATGCATCTATGCGATACAAATTTAACTGCCTAAAAATAGAATAAGGATTGGAGTCATTCAGGTGTCAGTCTTGATTTGTCATGAAAGGGTTGGTTTGAGGTGACTCAGGATGGTAGACACCAGATTGAGACTCGTAAGACTTGAACACCTCTCCCACCCGGGATTTGGAAACTAAGGGGGCGTTTGGATGATAAGTTGCTTAAGATAAGCTACTTATGTCACAAGTAGCTTATCTTAGTTTCTACTTTTTAAGAAGATAATTATGTTTGGTAAACAACGTACTTATCAGTTTCTCCTCTCTTTTGTCTCTCCTGATGCCTCTCTTCAGCAACGTATGAAAAATAGAAAAGCTAAAAAAATTAACTGAAGTGATTAAGTACTTTTAAGTAAAAAAGTTACTTATAACTAATCATAAACCAAACTTATCTAAAATAAGTCACTTATGTAGTGGTGTATGTAGAAAAAGTTACTTATTTGGTGGTGTCCAAATGGGCCCTAAAATTTGATGGAAGCTCAAGAGGTAATCCAGGCCAGTCAGGGAAAGACGGCATTATTAGAGATGACCATTGTGACTCTTGAAGAGTTTATACTGGTCCTGTTAGGAAAAATGACTCTGATTAACCCTTTGTCAGGGCATGATGGAGCTGAGGTGTCTTCAGTCTCCTCCATGGATCATCAAAGGAGACAAGTCTAATATGATCAGATGGGCAAGTTCTCTGAGGTTTACCCTTGGCATTTTTTCTTGTTGGGTGGAGTAAATCAGAGGGATCAAGTGGACCCTAGCGGTATCCTTCTTGCATGTGCGTAGGGAGGTGAATGTTGTGGTGGACAATCTTGCTAGTAGGGCTATAGCCTCCAATCTCTCTCCTTATTATATAATTTTCTTTAGTGATTAATAAATCCAGCTTAATCTTTAAAAAAGAATTAACAAATGCACACGTATATGATACTTTGATGAGGAAACCACAGATATGCTTAAGAATCTTGCAATGTCCAAAATCAAATTATATTAGGTTCTGCATGAGGCTGCCCTTTAAGTTTGACAATTAGTGTTTTCCTTTTGTCTGGACATTTCTTGGTCACAAAAATACTGATTGAGTTGAGATTCATCATGGACCGAGTTACACTTCATTTAGTGACACTGAAGTTAAGATGTCCGCTAGCTTCTTTCTGTAATTCGTAAGACTAATGACTGCCATGCATTGATGACTTTATATATATTTTCTTGGTAGTTAGAGCTCAGGTGCTGCCCTTCCAATAATAATAACATCATGTTGCAATTGGTTCTGATATTTATTAAATCATTTACAGGACATTATTGCCAGATTTAAGGAGCGGAGAGAAGGGAAGGGACCATGGAAGTGGTCTGAATTTCCTAGCAAGGTTGCAGTTCAACTCAATGATACTCATCCTACTCTTGCAATTCCAGAATTGATGCGACTGCTAATGGATGATGAAGGGCTTGGGTGGGATGAAGCTTGGGATGTGACGACAAGGTTTGCTAATTGTTTTTGCATGATCCTTTATTCATTTGTAACCTAGATTTTTCTGGATAAGTTTTGCATTACCTACCTCCTCTTGAAATGAACATTGGGTACTTTGGTACATTCGGATGGTAATTACTTGTGCATTATATATATATTTTTTCTTTTGAGCCAGGACAATTGCTTATACCAACCACACAGTTCTCCCTGAAGCACTTGAGAAATGGTCACAAATAGTAATGAGGAAACTTCTCCCTCGTCATATGGAAATCATTGAAGAAATTGATACACGGGTATGTTTCTTAATCTTTCCTGTTTTATCTGTGTATGAAATTATCTCATATACTCTTTTGACTAAAAAGTCATGTTGTAATTATTTGTGCAGTTCATAGCAATGATACGTTCCTCCCGAACTGACATGGAGAGTAGGCTCTCCAGCATGCGCATTTTAGATGGCTCCAACCCCCAAAAGCCAGTGGTACGCATGGCAAATTTATGTGTGGTGTCTTCACACACGGTAAGAAATCTCCTCCTAAAAATCCATCAAGTTGAGCTTGTGTTCTGTGCTCTGATTTGTTGATGCTACTAGATCACATTTATAACACAAGATGCAAATGAAAATGAAGGCTATTGTTTAGAAAAACAGCATGATCTTTCTCAATACAGCCTAAAAAACTTTCCTTAATTTTTTGTTTTTAGAAAAGCATTTCCTTAAACAAATATGACTCCCATTCACAAAATCACTGAAGTGTCCTGGTTTTATGAAGGTCAGAGAATTTTTATTTTAGTTTGACCAAGATAAATAAGAAGCTAATCTTATTTTCAGGAATATTATATACAAGGTATTCCGTATCCGGTAATGTTGGCCGTGACTGTCACCACCGTTACTGATATGGGGGCGGAACGACTGTTATGACCCCCGTAACGGTTGAAAATTTTTCTTTGGCCGAAATTTTTTGAAAATCCAAAATAATGTAAATATTCCAAATATGTATTCAAATTTATTTATTTTTGAACATGTTTATGGTAGTGTAATGATCCACTGTTTGATGAGTGTTGTATCGGGTCTGATGAATTTATGAACATGGTAATGTGTCTCTAATATTTACACATCACAATCAAGCATTAGAACTAGAAATTGGAAAAAAGAGAGGATTTTATTGATTAAAAAAAAAGGCCTTCGTAGCTTCTATTCGCCCAAATCGTTTCAATCTATGGTTTTAATCCTAAAAACTATAGTGTGAGTTTGAAATCTGCCCTAGAATAATTTAGGAAAATTTTTTGAATAAAAAAATGAGGAGAAAAATGCATTCAAATAGAAAAAAAGTAGTCGTTTTTCGACCGTTTCGGGGGTAACAGTCATTATGCCCTGTAACGGCTGATACGGTCCTAACTGCCCCGTTTCACCCCCGTATCGTGTAATGGTCACGGCCGTTACCTATACGTATCAGCCTTTACGGCCGTATCGTAACAGATACGGAACACCTTGATTATACAATAAATTTTCTATTTCTCCAAATATGTGCCCTGGTTTTCTGAAGAAGGCCAATGATCAGGAATTTGAGGGAATATTCTGGTTGTTGTTTAACTTCATGTTAAATTCATATCGCCTCCTGCTCGTTAGATGAGCTCGTAGAGACAATGTAGTGTGTGTGAGTGATCCAGGGTTCAATCCTTGGTAGTGTTACCTTTCAAAAAAGAAAAAGAAAAAAGAAGAAGGTTAAACTCATATATTAATTCTTTAATGCTACAAATAAAATGCCTAGCTGGAGTGATAAACCCAGCAAGGCCTTGGTGTGGTCAGTGAAATCTCTATGGAACAAATCAAGAAAGGGATGTACAGAGTGATTTCTGTTACTCCAAACATTCATGTTCATTTTCTTATTGGTAATTTTCTGCTTGCCTATTCTCTTTTCTGCACTGTTGATCAGATGGTAATATTGTGTGAGATTATGAAAGAACGTTTGTTGGACTATGTTGGTGTAGGTGAATGGTGTGGCCCAGTTGCACAGTGACATCTTAAAATCAGAGCTATTTGCAGACTACGTCTCTATATGGCCTGCCAAATTTCAGAATAAAACCAATGGCATCACTCCTCGTCGGTGGCTTCGTTTTTGCAGCCCAGAATTGAGTAACATTATCACCAAGTGGTTGAAAACAGATGGATGGGTCACCAACCTTGACCTCCTTACTGGGCTTCGCGAAGTAAGTACTTATCTTATATATATATATATATATATATATATATATATAAACTTGTATATGGAATCTCTGCTAATAAACTTCTTGGTGGCCTATTTGTTCTTTCTTTCAAATTATGTGGGTTATTTTTAGTTGTCAAAATTTCAAGCAAGATGATGCTTTTCTTTTTGTGAATTTGTTGGTCAAGAAATTTTCTCAAGTCATCTTTTTTTTCTTTTTTTCTTTTTTCCGAAGATTAGGAAATTTTTATTGTTAAACAAGATAAAAAGAAGGAAATGGAGTTCTTCGTCTTGTGGGTTTCAAGTGTTGGATGTTCTTTGCTTGAAGTTACTAGATATTTTGATTTCTTGGGAAGGAAAGTTCTTGTTTTCTTTTTTACGCGAACTTCTCTTCAAAAAAGTTATTTTATCTGGGTAAATTTCTAGACAAAAACTTCACCGCAAGCTACGTTTTGTTTTATGAGAAATTTTCAGAGAGATTCTTGGTAAGTCATTCTTAATTTCTTTGGATATTATAATATTGGTAAATTCCTGTAAAGTTTTTTTTTTCCCTTTCTTTTTTAGTGTGTCCTTGTAAGATCTTTTTCCATGATGTAGTTTCTTGCTATTTTTTAGAGCATTCTACCAAATAATTTCTTCTTTGTGAGAACTTCAGCAAGCGTTCCTTTTGTGTTCTGTTACCAGGAATTTCTTGATGAGCTGTTTTAATGAAATTATGATGGATGGAGATTCCTAGAGAGATGTTGTTGGTAGTCTGAAATTGTCATCTATGAAGGGATTGAATACTTGAGAAACAAACTATTCATTTTTTCTTCTTCTCTTGAATTTAAACCTAAAATGCTTTAAGAACTTTTAAATATAGAGATGATCCAGCGCCTTTGGAGACATGGAAAGTGTCACGCATCCATTCATTGTTACACGTAGCACACATGAACTATATCGAAACTGTTCATTTGATAGGTTGGTCACATAGTGGATGGAATATAGTCCAAAAGTCACACTGTTGGACATTCATAACCCTTTAATTTGGCATATAAATTGAGACTAAAAGACAATGTTGGCAATGGCTTGCATTCAGTGAGCAAAATATCCATTTATTAGTCAGTTAGGATAGCAATTTGTGATCATTGGGCAATCAATGGCAGAGCCAACAGGATGCCTGGTTAGGATCTTCATAGACATGCTATGTGCATGGTACACTCTGTAGGCATGGAAATGCTGTGCCTCCAGAGGCAGCGGATCAACACCCTGAAACATAAATTTTTTATTTTGCTTATTATTATTATTTTTTAAATGTTCAGACTGTTCTCTTAGTTGTAGAAGTATGCCCTTTATCTGTTGTCATTTTACAGACATCTTGCTATATTCGCCTTGTGGGTGCATAATTGAACTCAGAATAGAATTGCTGATCATTTGCCTAACAGTTTGCCGACAATGAAGACTTGCATGCTGAGTGGGCATCAGCCAAGATGGCTAACAAACGCCGCCTAGCGCAATATGTATTGCAAGTGACGGGTGTAAGCATTGACCCCAACAGCCTCTTTGACATACAAGTTAAGCGCATACATGAATATAAGAGACAACTGATGAACATTCTGGGTGCAGTTTATAGATATAAGAAACTAAAGGTACTGACTCCTCTCTCAAATGCATTTCTTTAATCTTATTGGCCTTCTCATTTTCCTTGTTTGAATTTTATATTGGTCTTAGATTTGAATCCATTGATTGATAGCCAGAATTATCAACAAATCTCTCGGTTAAATGTGACCACAAAATGCATATTGTATTTATTAATTAAATAATAATGAAAACTGTTACCGTAAATACTCTTTGTATTTATAAACTTATGCAACTGCCCTCATATATATCTATCTTGATTTTTTTAGTTAACTTTTTTTTCATGTTTAATTAACTATTTTGATTTCATGGTTTCATAAATAAAGATCTATATTGCTTCCTATGTAGAAGTAAGAGGTGCTGAGATGCTATATGCTTGTGTGAGGACCCTGAACTAGATTGCTGGGGACAACTTCCCATTGGAGGAAACCTGTGGGAAGGACAGTGTCATCACTAGTAACTTGGAAGGAGCGGCTTCCAAACTGCATGGCAGCAAGCACTGCAATTTTGAGAAGGATTTGGGACTGGTGCAAGGGATGTGCTTTGTGGGCCCACGTCAAGATTGCTCATTACTCATTGCATGCACCACACTCAGTAGGTCAGGGTTGTCTTTCACAACATTGTTTGGACTAGCCATTCTAATGCAGGGGCATTTTCACACCGGGCTCGAGTGGGGTGGCCTGTAGGATGTAGAGGCACACTCGGGGTGGGCGGCCCATGTGAGGTGGGTGGCTCGTGCGAGGCAGAACCCATGTGATGTGAGGCCCACGAGAGGGGTTCGGCCGAGGACCTAACCCATGGGATTTGGGGCCTGGGCTACGAGATAAATGGATTGATTCACCACACTCTATCAGTTCGAGCTTTTAGAGCAAGTGGTTAGTTGTCCTGTGTCACATTCACTAGCTAACATAAGCACCAGACGCCTCCTGAAGTTCAAGTGTCCAACCAGCTGTAAGAGGGGTGGTGCTCCACCAGTCACTAATGCTGACCCATATGGCCATTGCCCATCCACAATCGATCATTAAAAATCTTCTGGTCGGCATTGAAGAGGACGGAACAATGAACACGGACAAAGACAAAGCTGTAAAGAACGAAGGTAGGCATTGACAATAAGCATGCTGCTGTCGTTGTGGGCTGGGGCATGTAGGCCTCCGCTATGGTTTGGGGACACCAACCCTTTGGTCCCTCCTTGCATAGTCTGTGGAATGCTCTGTTTCCCAGCCCATGATCCCATTCCTCATCTTGTCCTGCGACTGTCCTGTCCACTGTGAACGGCTAGGAATCCGGTTTAGATCGCCAACTGCGTGCAAGTTGACTGAACATTCTTCATCTTGCAGGGGTCAGTGGAATAATTCTGATTGTCATGTCATCATAATCCAATTACATATTTCTCTGCAAAACTGTCGAGGAATATTATGTGCCAGCTTGTAACAGATTGGTATTCGGCTTCTTAGTTCTGGGCTATTTGCTTATTCTGGTTCTTGGTTGATTATCAAAATCAGCAATAGCATTTTTGCTAATGGTCTGAGGAATTTTGACTTGCAATAAAATTACCAGAAGCATTAGATCTTTATTTGTTACGGAAACAGAAAACTGTACCATGCTTTATGATACCTTTCGTTTGACATCCTTCTATATATACATATATATTTTATTTATTTTCAAATTTTATTGTTGTAACCAATCCTTGCAGGAGATGAGTCCTGAAGAACGGAAGACAACAACTCCTCGCACCATTATGCTTGGAGGAAAAGCATTTGCAACGTATACAAATGCCAAAAGAATAGTTAAGCTGGTGAATGATGTTGGTGCTGTAGTCAACAATGATCCCGAGATCAGTGACCATTTGAAGGTAGAATTTTTTAATTTATCTACAGGCAGTTATGACATGTTTACCTTTGTTTACTAACTGCATGTTGGTTTGTCTTTGCAGTTAAATTTGGTGGTGCACTTACTGATGTTAAATTGATCTGCTTGTCAATGTCTTTTTTAGGTTGTCTTCGTTCCGAATTACAATGTATCTGTTGCGGAAGTGCTCATTCCTGGAAGTGAGCTATCTCAGCATATTAGCACAGCAGGGATGGAGGCAAGTGGTACAAGCAACATGAAATTTGCACTGAATGGTTGCATCATAATCGGAACGTTGGATGGTGCCAATGTGGAAATCAGGGAAGAAGTTGGGGAGGAGAATTTCTTCCTTTTTGGTGCCAAAGCAGATGAAGTCCCCAGGTTGCGCAAGGAGAGAGAGGATGGACTGGTAATATGCTGCACTTCTTCTTTACATTGTGGAATAACCTTGTAGTCATGAAATGACTGAATGAATCAGCATGTCGTGAAAGGATCGGAATATCCTTTTCCTTTTCAGCTTCTTTCCTACTGACCCCAAACGACCTTTCTTTTCCAAAGGAGAGATTGCTCTGCTAATGTTTAGAAGCCTGGTTGAGTTTTTGGAAAACTCACTGAGTTGACTCAACTAGTTTGTGACTTAAAAGGGATAAGAAACTTGATTGAGCACACTAGAAAACTCGAGCTATTTAAAGTTGAGAAACCCATTTAAGTACTTAAAATTCTATTGTACTAAAAATATTGAAAAGAATTGCATCATATGCATTTTAAACTTGAAAAACTCGAGTTCACCAAGCCTGGAGTTGTCCCTGTTATCGGAAAATGCGAAGTCTGCACTTGGAGTTCTAAATTTTTAAGCCTTGCTAATTGGGGGGAAGAAAAAATCCTTGGTTGTTCAAAATCTCAACCGATGAGTTAGCTGTGAATAAGGAAACGAAAAATTGGGATTGCTTTTTGCATGGTTGTCCTTCTAATTTCTCTAACAACGCTCTTTCCAACTGAATGAAGATTCTGAAGAGTTCCAAATTTCGTAAACAGAATCACCACTGTCATGGTCCTTTTTGTGTTCTTTTCTGATGAAAAGACACTGGTAATGTGGCCCCTTCTTCTCTTTTATGGCCCACAATATAATTTAACTGAGTTCTTCATGTGAATTGAGTCCAACTAAGGCTCTCCATATCTGACTCGAGTTTGTGCCGTTGATTGTACAGTTCAAGCCAGATCCTCGTTTTGAAGAAGCCAAACAATTTATAAGAAGTGGTGCATTTGGGAGCTATGACTACAACCCGCTCCTTGAGTCCTTGGAAGGAAATTCTGGTTATGGGCGTGGTGATTATTTTCTGGTTGGGTACGACTTCCCGAGCTATATGGATGCTCAGGACAGGGTAGATGAAGCTTACAAGTAAGAAAACAGGCACCCTTCATTGTCTTCCGACTTTTCTTTTGGTCGGGATGTGCTGTTATAGCAGTTTCTCTTTCTTTCATTCTTTCATTCTTTCCCTTTTCACATGAGTATACCTGTTTTGGGGCATGGAAGTGTGCTCTTGTAATTACATGCAAAACACGCGCATATAGCTCTCATCAATTCCCTAGCAGAAAGCTTCCAAAAGGAAATTTGATTATTCAAATATGATTGGTGGAGATTTGCTAATGTCACATGTTTGTTTAAGCAAGCCCTTGTACAAAGTGCCCTATGTGGTCATCCATCAAGTTTTACCTTGTACCACAAGCCAGGCTGGTCCACTCATCTGGTGGGCCCCAATGTCAGAAACAGGCATACAGCTTAGAGAAACTTGGCCAAGCTTTTTCATCCATCCATCTGTTTCTTAAATTCTGGTCCATTTGGTGAGAGGACTGGTCTGTTTTTTGCTCCAGTGCATCTATGTGGCAGGACACCTGATGGATGGCTCAGGTATCATGCTCATATCCCATGCGGGCAGATGGGGTGTGTAGATGTGCAGCCTTATATGGGCTTGTCAAAACTCAGATTGGTGATACATTCTTGTTAAAATAGTTGTGGCACATATTTTCCTTCCACTGTTACGCGGGTCCCATGGTGAGAGCTCATCACAATATCTGTTGTTTTGCACAACTACAGCTGAAAACTGAAAGGAAATAAAAGAACCTTATTTTGTCGAGGTTTTCACTGGGCAAATTGCCAAGCGACAGCCAACAGCTGATGTGTTGTGTGTGGGCTAGAAACCAAACGGCCACTTCAGCATTTTCACAATGCATTGGAAACACAGAAAATATCCAAAAGATTATATTTCTTGTTAATGTATTAAGTATGACTTTGACACTTTGTTAGTCGAGTGGTATCTGTTTTGGTGGGCAAACTCCAATCTGAGAACTTGAACCTTCTTTCCTTGTTTCTTTGCAGAGATCAAAGAAGGTGGCTAAAGATGTCCATCTTAAGCACTGCCGGCAGTGGCAAATTCAGCAGTGACCGCACGATCGCCCAGTATGCCAAGGAAATCTGGAAGATAGAGGAATGCATTGTGCCATAATTTCTTGGCCGAAGAACACAGGTATTGCCGGAATTGTATTCCAGCAGTGCTATATGCGTATATATTTTTATATATTCTAATAAGAAGAAGAATAAAGTACTCAGATGCACTCTCATCTCTCCATGATTGTATTTTAATTGTTTCCGGATTATTTATATCTTATAGGTAATATACATTGTCTTTTAATTTATTGAATATTCCTAATGTTTTCCTTTTGGGAATTATTTGATACGGTGGCAGAGTATGACA
This sequence comes from Magnolia officinalis, assembly GCA_021015155.1. NCBI lineage: Eukaryota > Viridiplantae > Streptophyta > Magnoliopsida > Magnoliales > Magnoliaceae > Magnolia > Magnolia officinalis. Next base: position 93,679,835 of record JAJHSJ010000006.1, on the reverse strand, counting down.
GTTGATATGCAGGCTGTAAGAAATTGTACATGTGGCATACACTAGGTCAGATGAAACCAGCCAAATTGTGGAACCACCATTGTTCCCTCAGTCGGTCCCAAAATCAGGTTGGTTGAATAATCCTGTCTAACCTGCCCACACATGTTTGTGGAAATAGGACCATGGGATTTTTTTCGTTTTTAGCCGTCTCCAAACAACTAAATAAGCTTAATGTCTGGCTCACGATGCATCTAACCTGGGACCCATGATTTGGACGGTATAATTTGAATTACTTACATGCCTGATCCAAGAAGGTTTCAATGGTGGGCGTTTCCATTGTTTCTCGTTGTATGGCCCGCCTGCTTTCTGGATCTCAATCATGTTTGTCACGTGTCATGCAATGAGCTGGAAAATGAATGGATGGAGTGGTTTAAACACAAACATCACAGTGGGCCCCCACAGAACTTGCCGGCCTTACAAGGCAGTCGCATCTCTTCATATTGAGAAATTGGCTCAATGGAGTCCAGATAGGGCTGTCAACAGGATTCCTGGACCCTCAGGTACCCGATTTAAATGAGCCGGGGCCCAGTTTTTTGAACCCGTTTCCAAATCCGTTGTTATTATTATTATTATAGAAGAAATGCTGAGACACAACTAGTTGCAGGCCCAAGTGTATAATCAGAACTTGACCATCCTATTCTATTCTATTAATCAGGTTTGCTTTGCTAAACCAACGGCATGTACACACCGTGAATAAGTTAAAATATAACACACGTGTGCAATAAAATTCATTCATCGGGTGGGTCCCATCAGCATAGGTACTAGTACCTAAGACGCGCTCAAATCTTTTGACAGCCATAGAAGAACCCAAATATGGTTAGATCAATCTCCCCACAGTACAGATAGCTGGATGATGGGTCAATCAATTCAAGACGGTCCATCTGGTAGTTGGTTCAAAGTAGACTTTGATTAGATGATCGTAGGTATCTGATCAATGTCCTTTGAAGACACGCTGACGGCTAAAATTTAGGTTGTGCAAAGTGAAAATGAAGTGAACGATAGGACCGCGCAATATGTGCCATTTTTTAGGAGATGGGACTGCCCTGATCGATAGAGCATCCCGTTACCAGATAAAAAGGGACCATCCGGATTGCCAGCAGTCCTAAGCTATGTGGGGCTCACCTCTGTTCATTCCTTTTCATTCCCTTCAATTTTTCGTAATTTTTCTGGTTGTTTCTCTATTCGGCCTTTACGATAGGTCTTCCTTTGGTCCTTTTTTCCAAGGAAGACCCGAAGAACTGTAATTTTGTCCAGATATGAATACAACACTCCTTTTTGGGAAAAAAAAAATAAAAATAAAAAAAAAAAAAAAAAAAAATCCAAATTTTAAGCCGATCAGCCCCATAAGAAAGGGTGGAGATAAAAGACACCCATCGTAAACCTTCCTAGGGCTATTAGCTTGATCCAAAACTTCTACGGCCCCCCAAGAAGGTTTCAATGGTGGACGTTCAATCCCCAATGTTTCCTGTGGTGTGGTCCACTTGAGCTTGGGATCTGCCTCATGTTTGGGCTCAGGGCTGCGGGCAATTGGCGTCCAAAAAGTTCCAGAATTCAAACTATAGCTGAGATTCGACATCATATTGGCAGGACTGTTGATGAGATTTAGGTCATTGTGCCACATAGTGAATGGGGCCACAAAGAGACGTAACTGATCCTTTCCGCTAAATCAGCGACGGACACAGATACATTGGCATCGGCTCACGAAAAAAAATGAGAAAAGTCCATTGATTGGACGGTTAAGATGTCTGATGGCAAAATTCCCCGGGACTTGGGCAACACCATTTGGCTTGAAGCCCAAATGGTCCTAGATGTTGCTTCATTCACCTGTACGTGCAACCAATTTAGGGGTGGCAATCCGGCACTTGCCTTAGCTCGGTCCTACTGCCCTGAACCCTGACCATAGCTCTAATCGGACTGAAACCCAGATCCCCAATGGCCAGCTTTACTTTTTGTGCCAGGGAATCTTAATGGCGGGGTCTACCAGTTGAATGGTCTAGATATCCCACATCGGGGGCCATGTTGGTAGGACAGAGATAACACATAGAACATAAATTTTAAGTCCATTTGATGAGCCTGCAAGAGGATACCCATTGCTAGTGGGCAATGTATATTAAACTGTCCATCCAAAGTAAATTATTGCTTGCTTTAGGTAGGGCTACACCATTGCTATACGTCAGAAGGCGAGCCTATAGTTCAAGCTCATGCCAGCACTGGATCCTTACTCTTGCTCCGGTGGTAGACTCGTTTCAACACCTGGTCAAGGGTTCGAGTATCCATCCCACCACCGCGTGAGTGTGTGGGCGTATGTGTGCGTGTGTATAAAAAATAAAAATAATAAAAAAAAAAAAAAACCTCATGCCAGCACTCATGTGGGCCGCCCTAGCAAATATAAGAGTAAACTCCAAACTCATGTGTGGGCCACATGATGATTGGATCGGCCCGATGTCCAATCATCATGATGGAGTGCAGCTGTTGGATAGGTTAGATGTCATACATGCAAACATGTGGGTGAAACATAGGTGAGGACAATTTGGTTATTTCACTATCCTGTTTGGTAAAGTCAGCATTCTTTTACGGTATACCACATACAATACAAGCTGTAGACAAAACAATTTCTGTAAGCATATAATGTATTATCAATTAGTAATACCAAGTAACGATTATTTTATTTTATTTTGACAATTGAAGATTTTATTGATAAAAGAAATTACATAAGCTTTATAATCTTTCCTAAAAGAAAAAAGAAAAGAAAAAGAAGCTATTAGCCTCCCTTGGAAGTCATCCTCTGGTCACTCAGGGATGGACCAGCCTAAGGACCTGTTTGGACACACCTCAAAGAGGAGTTTCCAAAAAACACAGGGGTTTTAAGTCCCCCACTTTTTCGGTCTGAGTTGGGATTGGTTTTTACCGAGTCAGCATTTGAACACCTATTTTGCCACATGTCAGATGAGAAACAGGTTTGCAAATACGGGTGCAAGTTGGGGGGTTTGAGGGTCAACCTGAACCCAACTTGAACTTGAGAGGATCCAAGCTGCAACCCAACCTGACCCAAATTCCAACCTAAGGCACCCAACGGAACCAAACCCAAGTTCTCTACACTTTGACCCAACACAACCTAACAACATATGATTCTTCCCAATCCGACCTGTATTTGCTCAACCCGACCCTGACCCAAATCCATACCAGGTTGGCATTTTTTCAACCCAAAGACGATGACAACCCGATGGGAACTCAGGTTGCAGCCCTGTTTGCAAAGTTCATCAAAATACATGTCATCAACTGCCCTTCGGATCAAATCAATGTTTAGCCCTCAAATGCCCACTTGGAGGGTACGTCCAAACAGGCCCTAAACAAGAAACATAACAAAATACTGACCATAACCCATATAATCAAAGCTACAAATTATCCCAATTTCCCAACATCTCCACCTTGGAATACCCATGGAAATCATCCCAGGAGTGCCCAATTAATAATCATATATAGCATTTCGCTCCTTCCACACACCCCACCCATAGAAATCATCCCACAAGTGCCCAATTAATAATCATATATAGGATTCTTTTCTTTCAAGCCTCCACTACTGTGACTATATTCTCAAAGACACTAGCATTTCACTCCTTCGACACACCCCAAAGAATCCCATCCGTAATCCATCACATTTCCAATGGAAGCATTAAAGGACCAAGCAACTCAAACCGAGAGAGGAAAAAGGACCAAACTTCCCTAGCCTCCAGACAATGGAAGAACCTGTGATCGACCATTTCCTCATTTTCATTAACAAATGACACATGTTCGGGAATGACATCTTCCACTTCCTTAAGCAGTCTTGTTGGCCGTAGCGACCCACGGAAAGGCTTTGACTCTTGGTGAGATGGGAGGGGAGGGACTGTTCCAAACTTCTCTGTGCAAGGGGCATGTTGCATGGTGTGTCATTAGTGACTGACAATCTACAAGCTTTTCTATTATCCTCTGCTGGGTTATTTTTCACCTCATTCAACCTACTCAATAAATTGGTGAAGGTTCTGCATTCCTCATCAGATAAGTTTCTTCTAATTCTGACGGTCCATGCCAGTACTCCCTATTTGGTAGCAATCTTGCAACTTTGCCTCCTTATCTATAGCTTGTTCAAAAAGACATTGGCGAGATCACTCTAGAGGGACATCATCTAACCATGTACCCTTTCAAGACCAAACTCTTTATCTCCCTTTCAAAAGCTGAATATACCCTTCCTAAATTCCCTCCCAACCATGCCTGAGATCTCTCTCCCTTGAACCACATCCTGATTCTCGACTTTACTGACATCCTTCCATATTTTTTATCCCTCGATTCATTACCCGCACCCTATGAAGTTCTCCAAATCTCCACCACCACTTGCTAAACAACACCCAATTTCTCACTCTTACATTGCCAATTCCACGGCCTCCATCCCTAACTGGCTATTGTGCATCATTTCAATTTTCGAGGTGGAACTATTTTCCTTCCTATGTTCCCACAGAAAATTTCCTTGAAGGCGCTCAATCTTGGAAGACACCACAGCAGGAATTTTGAGGAACAAAGTATGGTGGTAGATTTGAAAGGCAGCCTCTATTAGGGTAATTTCTCCCCCCAAAGAAAGATACAACCCTCTGCATCTAGCTAGTTTCTTTTCAATTCTTTAATGACAGGATCCCAAAACGAGGTTGATATTCGGTTTCACTGTAATGGGGCACAAAAGCTTACGAATTTGCAACCTAATTTCCTTGCCAGAGTTTTATCTTTTCTTCCTCTTCCCAACCCTGGAGACCAAAACTGCTTGAAAACATCTTCCTCTAAGCTTAACTCAAGAGTCTAAAACTGCTAGAAACATCTTAAAATGCTTTTCAAGTTGCCAACCTGGTCCATGATGCCTCACATAATACAAGGGCGTCATCTGCAAATTTGAGATGCAGTATCTACATCTCTGGATTTCCACCCTGGAAGCCTTTAATCAAACCAATAGCTGAAGCTCAACATAAGCACACTCCAACCTTCTACCACCACCGATAAGAGCAAGAGAGAAAGTGGGTCTTCTCGACGAAGCCCTCCAGAGCTCGTGAATAAACTCCGCCATAACCAAGTAATGGATTATGCCTAATCATTCTAGTATAAATCATAGAACTGAGTATGAACAACATGTTCCAAAGGTGATATCCATATTGGTATCCTGCATTTTCTGCATTCTCAAGAAATGAAGAGGTGTATCCCCATTTCCTTGTGTATTTGGTATCAGAATTTGTGTCTCGGTAATCATAGCAATAGGCCTTAGTACCTGACCATATTTGTGGACCATGCAGCAAACCCTCATCTACTGTGAAAAAACAGTGGGTCTAATCCTACGACTCCATTTTTTTTAAACGATGATCATTTATTAGAAGAGGCCGAAGCCAAAAGTACAGAAAGGAAAAGAGGAGTGCAATACAAGATCCACTACAACTCTGACCAATAAACAGGAAACTGGTCAGACACTAATACATTAGCAGCTTGAGCCCATTCCATAACATCCAATTTCGCCCTATTGAAGACTTCCAAGATGCGACTCCAATTTTTGAAACAGCGATTATTTCTTTCCAACCAAATATTCCATAATCTTGCTAATGAACACAAATGCCGAATTCACTTAAGAACTCTACCCTTTCCTCCTCCATGTCAAGCTAAGAAAAACTGATCAATCAAGATTGGAACAACCCAATCTAATCTAAACAAAAGAAAGAAACCAGCCTAAACCTTAGAAGCAAACAGGCAATGAATAAAAAGATGGTTAACCGATTCCTTGTCTTCAAGACAAAGCAAACACACATTTGTTATGATTACCCAATCTAATCCAGACCTTTCTTTTAACCACACCATTGAATCTGGATCCATAATGGATGGATGACAATTTGAAAGCATCTCTAACAATCTGACCAAGTCATCCACCTCCTTGTCTTTCAAATGCCTCCTACATGGAGGCACCCAAACAATTCTCTCTCCAAAGATAGAAAAGCACCGGGCAACCACTATATTAGGCTCTAAAGATATTTCTGCTAATCGAGGAAACACATCCCAACCCACTGATCCTCCCAAAAATGAACATCTTTTCCATCCCCAATAGAAAATCCCACCCCCTCCCAAACCTTTGTTTTTAACAAACTCACTGATTTCCATGATGAAGAAGTCCTATACAAAGATGAAGACTTTGTCCATCTACCTCCATCCTCAAACCCATATTTTCTACCCAACACCTCTCTCCAATAATTACCTCTCCCCCAAACCTCCACACCCACTTTTCCAATAAAGCCAAATTCATTATCTCTGAACTTCTCAAACCTGCATCCCCTTGACTCAGCAGTTTACAACTCCATATTTATTACTCCAATATATTGAAAATACTCATTTGGTTGGTCCCTAAAACATCAAGAAACTTTTTTAAGAGCTCCCAAACAGGTACCTAGCAACCAAAAACACACGTATCCTGTAGTCACTTTATTCAGCCAAGACATACATATACAGGCTAAGGTAAGAAAATGCTCATAGCAAGGGTGTGAAATCCTTTTGAATTTTCTCAAGACATTTACAGGCAACATAAAAGCGAGAAAAAACAAAAAATTCCAATAACAAGCTTTCATCCAAAAGACCCCAAAAGAAAAAAGAGAAAGAAAGGAAAAATCATAGATCAACAAAATCAATTGACTAATATGGAAAGATGAATACATAGCAGTACCTGAAATTAGCGTGCTACGTCCCACCTTCTACCGCAGTCTGTAATAGTGGACTTCCCATTTCATTTTCCTTCCTTGCCTGCTGCTCCAGTTCTTGGTCTGGAAACACCTCTGACTGCAGAGAAGGATCGATGTTGTTTACGTGCAGCCATGTCAGCTCCCACAATCCGTCGCCGCCAATCGCGTTTGTCCTTGCAAGAACCCCCCTATTTTTCATAACGTACAATGTGTTCTTCAGCAGTTCGGGAACTAGTTCCTGAAGCTTCTCACACTTCTTCCCTCGGACTTTGGCCTTTGTATACTTCTCCATGCGCCCGAGAACACCCAGCCACAGCTTGCAGAAGCTGGTCAGAGGTGAGAGCTCAGGCAGCAGCTGAAGGAACACCTTGGACATCAGCTTCATTGCGTGCACGAGCGTACCTTCCATGTTGCGGTAGTCCTTTGCCGAGTGCCCGCCATGGGCAATCTCCAGTAGGTCATCGAGCATCGTGAAGATGACCAGGTCAAAGCACTGTAGCCACGATGCAGGCGAAAGACGGATGGCTTCTGCATTTGTTGTCGTGCACCGCTGCAGCGACGCAAGCGCATGGTTACGTACCTCCTCTCTCTGATCCAAGCACACCTTTCTTAACCCTTGCACCAGCCTCAGCCACATGTCCTCTATTTCCTGCGAAGATGCTCTCGGAGCATCCTCACCCACTTCCTTCCACCGTGGGAGGCACATGATGGACTCAGCCATCAGGTCCAAAGCACGCACGGATCTCTCTGTGGGACCGACCCTAGACTCTGCAAACTGCCTTGCCGCATCCACTGAGAGGATGTAATTGGCGGGCGAAAGGTGCACCCCATCAGACATAATGAACATCAATGCCTCGAAACCCGCTTCAGAAGCTTCTGGGTGGCGCGCTGTGATGGAAAGCAGGGAGGTGATTGTCCGCCATCCCATCGGGGATCTGATATGGGTGGCATTTGCTTTCACGAGGCGCATGACTTCTTGCGTGATGTGCTCACAGTATGCATCGGCTACCCGAGCATCGAGCTTCAGGACCAGCTGCAGTGACCTTAGGAGCTCATCAGCCAGGTTCTCTTTGTAGGGAAGCAGCCTCTGGCAGATACGTAGGAGACCAAAAACTGCCTTCTCCACAAGGGCACCAGGCATCACAGTCGACTGAACAATATTGGCTATATGCTCATACACGCCCTGCCAGAGAAGACCAATCCTGTCACGATTGTTCAGTGCAATTGCAATCAGCAACTCTAAGCAGAAAACAGCAGTGTCTTCATCCTCTGGTGAACTGCTTCCTTTCTGAGGACGGCCCGCTGCCCAGACAAGAGCCCTTGCGAGCTGCAACAGCGAATCCGCCTGCAGGAACTTGCTCTCTGTAAATATACTATCGATGTGGCATTTCTGAATCGTCTGAAGGGTACGTTGATGAGCAGCAAGTTGCTGCTCGGTTGGCTGAGACCTTGGCTCTTCAGTGTCGAGGGATAACAGCTGACTGAAGCGGCCCATAAGTCCAGAGGATCTTCGAGGAGTAGCCATCGCAGGAATATGAGATGCAGAGAGGGTACCTGCAACAGGTTTCCCGTGACCAGGATCTGTAGATGGCTCCGAATCATCAGCTGCATCACTTGCAACTCGAGCGGGAAGGAGACCGAGCTTGTGTAACCTCAAGATGCAGTCCAGAATATTCCTCCAACCAGTGCGAATATAGTCACCAAATCTATTTGCTATGGTGAAAACAGTTATGGTTGCCATCCTAGCTTTCGTGTCATCACCAAAGGCTAGAACAGGTTCCTCAACCAAAGAAGGGTTTAAGAGGGTTGTGAACTTACACAGAGACACGACCAGATCATCCAATACATCTTCAAGATGATGGCATGCTGATATCTTTGCAACTGCTAAGAAACCATCAACACAGGTGTGGAAAACATTTTCATGTTCTGCATGATCAAATACCACTGATATAGCAGCAATTGTGGGACCTGACATAATGGCAAACATATCGCGATCGAGGAAGGCTCTGGAGTCACAAGTAATGAATGGGGCAGTCTTCCTGGACTTACGCATCAGATCAATCCAACGGCTAGGTGTCATCTCAGGGAAGCCAGCACCTTGATCTGGAATCGTCCGGATCTCGTTCTTGCAGATTGAGTGGAAGAGCTCCGTCAGGAAATCTCGGGGGAGGTCATTACCACCATTGATGCGACGGTTGTTCCGGATGAAATCCTCCTCGGTCATCTTCTTCTTAACCTGTACGTTGTGCTGATCTGTGTTGAGCATAATGAGCGAATAAGACAACAGGAGAGCGGCATCTTTGTTAGCTAGAATCTGTGGCGATTGCTCGTAGTATCTCCCCGAAAATGCCTCAAGTACCCTCTGTATCTTCTGTGATTCACCAGGAAGACGGAAGGTTTCCAAGAACAGTCGCAGAGCAGTGTCCAAATTCATATCTTGGAAATCGAAAGTTTTGGCGAATTCTTCAAGTACTCGAACGCAAAAGTCATCATGATTCCCCAAGAAATCACCAACAAGATTCTTATCCAATCCTGCCGTGTACCTGAAAAAGCATGCTACACTCTGCGGGTCAAGCTTATCAGGCAACAGATGTGTTCCTTGCAGATATTCCAGCCCTTTCTTGGGGTCCCGGTTAAAGTGATCGGCCCCAATCATTAAAATTCTTTTAATGTACTTCCTACGACGAACAAATCCAACCCAATGGTTGGGATCAGCATAGTTCTCACACTTCACTGTCCAGAATGGAGTATACTCTTCAAGAGTCACCGATGCCTGTTCTGTAACAGGTGATGCATTGCCAATCCTCTCGGCCATTCCTTGAATGACAGCAATCAAACCATCCAAAGCAAGAATATGCATAGCAGATAGTGGGCAGTTAACTGGAAATGCACTCTTCGACAACAGGTTTGCAAGATCTTCAAACACATTCCGGCAAGTTATATCACAATCCAAGTTGGCATACATTTCAGCCATGAAAGTCTTCTGCCTGCAGAAGTCGACAAGAGCTTCCATTGCAACTTCCTGCTGCTGGTATGAAGCCCCGTGCCTGCTTTGTGCAAGCCTCAATATAACACATGAGAAGAAAGCCTCGAGCTGCAGTTTCAATTCCACACGCAAATGGTGATACAGATTGAGAACGATGCTGCATACCATCGACAGAATCAGTGGGCTCATCGACAGGCCAAACTGCATCAAATTGCTGAATAGTTCATCCTGTATCAGAGCCAACAACTTTGGGTGTTGACGTATTGATGATCCTCCTAATTCAATGGCTGAATTGATCAAACCCAAAGCAAAAAGTGGCACATCTTCATCAAATACAATAGGGTTTGATCTAGGACCCATCCCAGAGTGCTCAACGATATTCAGTAGGGAACACAGGAAGTGAAATATCTCGACCATACAAGGAATCCCATATGGCTCTGTTGTAAGATGCATGTCACTTGTTGTGTCTTTGCTGCTAGCATCTCCTAATGCATTTTCATCTGCCAGGTTCGCCGCGGAACCTGTAGACATCGAGGCATTTGATGCAAGACCAACAGAAGCTGATGGAGCATCATACTCAAGACTTCCATTGCCATTGTCTGATTGTCTAACCCCAAATGCATGATCCTTGTCGAAACCACCCATCTGCACAAGAAACATTGGCTTGGTGAAAATCAAAGAGAAAGAGAAGGTTACAAAAAGAAAGCAAGTCACGCACTGATACCTCCGATCTGATAGAAGGCCCACTCCCATTAACTGATGGTTGTTCCGTGTGGCGAACATCCGGCAAGTGCAAAAAGATACACCTAACGAGCTCGTGCATTGTGTGTCGAGCTATACGCTGCAGCAACTCACCTTTAGTCCCTGCTTGATGAACTACACGGAAACATGTGTTGACTATGGTGCACACATGCTGGTTATTCAACACAACGGATGCCTTACTTTTCATGCAAGCCAGAAGAACCTGAAGTATCTTCATCAATACCACTTCTTCAGATGCAGGATCAGTCACCTCAAACCTGCAACTGGTCACGGCATCGACTACAGAATGCATCGCATCTTCCACATTCATGGTATTCAGATCAAGCATGTCAAGGGTCAATATCTTGTAAACAGATGTTAGTGCGACTCCGGTAATGGGTGCACCAGTTTCATCTGAACGAATAACATCCAAGAATGGCTGGAGGTAAATGGTCGGGTTGATTGATTGCCATTGATGTTCCCATGAAAAGATCTGCTTCCTTAACGCCTTCAATGACTGGATGAGAGAATGCTCTAACTGATCATCACCGGCCATATAACGACCTCCCCATCGTACATTTCTCCTCATGACAGCCAACACCGCACCCACTTCTGAATTCACCATACAGGCTAAAGCACCTTTATTAGACATACAGTCACAGTCTCCAGGTTCCTCCTCAATCGCATTAATTCCAGGCTGCAGTTTTAAACGTCCCATATTTATAGCAACAACTGATTGCTAAAATCAATCAAGGCTCGTCGAATATGATAATGATATCAAATGAAGCAGTCACTCAAATTTGGGATGTTGGGTCCCCAAACTTCGATGAAAGGGGAGAGAATTCTACCTGGAATAAAACACTGGAGTCAAAATCTAAAGGGGAGTTATTTGCAGCTCTACCTGCATATGAGGATCCGATAGTCTGTCCACCCAATTCAAGCAAGACATGGCGTGGATCCGATACAGTCTGGATTTACCAGATCTGACTACGGAAAGGGGCCTGATCCGATCAATTAGAGAACTTAAAAGGGGGAAAAAAAAAAAAAGAAATTGAAACTGACCGTCAGATCATTTGACCTTCAACCACGATGCGGAGACCGTGATTGTTTGATTCCTCAGAGATCGAAGGTGACGATTTCGCCGAGAGATTCTCGATCCGCTTCCCGTCAAGAGAATCAATCTCCGGCTTCAATCGGCATCTGGCTCGATCTACGTACACGTCCCTCCTCGATCCGAATCCCCCATTTCTAGAAGATACAATCCCCCCTTCAAAAAAATGCTGCAACAGAAGGCGCAAAACCCTAGATTTCCATAGAGAGAGAGGATACTGATGGAAACCCTAGATTTTCAGAGAGAGAGAGAGAGAGGAGCGTTAGGGTAAGGATTTGAAGTGGGGAACGAAAGAGAGAGAAAGAAAAAGGCCCTCTTCTCTCTGTTATTCTGGCTTGGTGCTGGAAGTGTAGGGAAGAAAAAGGAGAAAGAGGACAAACGACGAGGCCGTGGCTATTCGCGCGAGGAGAAATTTTGAAGTGGGAGTATCGAAGCACACGTGCCAACTTAGGCGGACTTACGCAAGATCCGGTCGATGACGGGCCCGACATGAATAAATGCCGTCCGGACTCTGGACCGTGCCGATATTATGTGATAGGTGGCCGTATCTACAATCAAGGGCTGATAATGGGCTGAGCTCGGTCCAGGCAAAATTAATGCTTTGAATAGTCCCGTTCTAATGGGCTGAAGCCAACCCTTTGATGGCTCTAAATTCTTCAATTTGTGCCAGATTTCAATTCCGACAATTGGGGCCCACAATGATGTCCATGTGACATCCACTCCCTCCATCAGTTTTATCAGCTCACATAGGGACCAGAGCCCAAAAATCAGGCAAATCCACAAGTCAAGTGAGCTACACCACAGGAAATAATGGGATGGGGACAACCACCATTGAAACCTTCCTTAGCCACCCATAATGTTTATATGCCATCCAACCCCGTTCATAAGGCGAGTTACACTCGGATGAAGGAAAAACACTACTATAAGCCTGATACAAAACTTCCGTGGGCTACAATGCCCACCGTTGCTGTGGAGTGGCCCAATTAAGTTTCGGATCTGCATGGTTTGTGGACTCACGTCCTAAACATGAGCTGGCACAACTGATGGATGAAGTGGATGTCACGCAGACATCACGATGGGTCCCACGGATCTTTTTGTTGCGTGGAATCGCTCATTGCAGGAAATTCATCTGGTAGGTCCCACCGAGAAGGCCCAAAAGCTCCCTCCTGCATTTCTCTTCTTAACCACTCATCCGTAAGGTTGGGAATCTAGTATCAAAGTAAAGCCAAATGGCATGGTCCATTCACTGTTGAACCATGGGTCCTACTTGTCACAACTGGAACCGAGCGTATCTACAAAGATGCAGGCACCACTTATCATATATGCCGGCCCCAGGTCCATTCATCTAGTGGCCCACCGCGAGTGTACATGGGATATAGACGGTTTGTATTTTCTTGCTAACCCTCCGTTTCATCTCCAAGAGTGTGGCCCAAGTGAGGAGCGGGCCCATGGATTGGATGGATCTAACATGAAGTGGGCCCGAATTGCAATATCATTTGATCAGGCCTTTCACCAGGTAGGGCCCACCGTGAGCATGCCCTAGCCCAAAAACTGGACACTTGATGTGGAATTTCAACCGTTGATCAGTTTGTGTATTTAACCATCTACTGAGGGATGGATATTAACTTCCAACCCATAGAATAAAACACTCTGTAGAAACCGACAGAATCTAAGCCATTCATCAGGTGGATCAACGCGTTGCCTCAAAGCTTTGCTCAACTAGCAAGATGGGCCAGATAGTGCCCGGTAATAGATCGTTACCACTGATTGTAGGTATTTTTGTCCATTTCAAAAAAAGGATAGCCGACTCAAAAATCCGGTGCTAAACCCCATCTACAGAGAGGAGGCCATGGTTTGGAATTTTCTGCATTGAGGTACATGCATGCAACATGTGGATGGTCCAATCATCCACACCATCTCAGCCTTGTCCCAGCTATTTGGGTCCACATTACAGATCAGGTTTTTCCCGGTTACACGACTCAAAACAAAGCATTGTCATGATTGCCCGGGGGCGGACCATGCTCCAACCTACATTGGTAGATCCTAGCCACAAAATCCATGGATTTTCTTTTTCTTTTTTCAATTGAATGCAGACTGTTGCGGGCCTGCAGCTTCTTAACCATCTATCCGTGGAGATCTATCGAAGGCACGGCATCTTAACCATTTATTCTAGATTGCCAATGCACAGGCCGACAAGTCAAGATGAAATCTGTGTAATTGAACGATGACTGTTGCCCGGCTGTTTGTGGACCACTGATGCAACCTGACGTTTCTGGATCATGATCAATCACACAGGGCGCATCAGATCAACAGCCTGGATCAGCAAACCGAAAACCCCAATCACATAATTCCTCCAACAAACTACATGAAGACTAGATAAAGGCAGCCAAAGTGCATCCGATATGTTCATTGCAGTTCTTGATTAGTGAAAATACAAGCGTAAAGGGGCGAGCATGAAAGAGTAAGTGCAAAATAAGGATCTACTTCCGGAACCCTGTGTGCTTTGGAGACGTCTATATATTAAACAACACCAAAAGAAAGAAATGGCTAATGATATCTAAAAAACTGTTGGGCCCCACCTGAGATTGGGGCATTTCTACTCTTTGAAGACCCCATGAAACCAGACCAGATGGCATGGTGCAATGTGCCGCAGAAGCATGAAAATGGAAATTTTCCTATGCTTAAGCAACAATACCACTGTCGTCTCAGGAGTAAGGAACCTATAAAGCTGATTCACTCTCAACCGGTATGTGTAGCGCAGAAAATGAACTCAAAGGTCCGTATTCCGTGAGAATGAAGGTAATGGGGTGCCTTCCTGGGGGCGGATAATGACAAGAATGCCAAACATCCAGAGCATTGGGAGGACCAGAAGCCATTTCAGCAGCTTGTAGTAATGCATATGGAAGGTGAGAGAGAACTCGTCGGAGAAATGGATGCCATTCTTGTCAACCATCTCCACCAACACGCTCCCTGTGGTCCGAACAGGCACTGTCGGCATCTTTATCCTGTACTTTCCAGGATGATCGAATACCTGGTTGTGCACTATCCGCCTATCTCCTTGGTAGTTCCCAGGAACCAGTAACGTCATCTTGTGCAATCGTCCAAAACAGAAAGAAAAGCATTAGTCATGGGCAAGAAGACGTGAAATGCATACATCTACATGGTTAGGCAGCAGGTACATTTTGGTACACATGGGACGCATGTAAAAGACTCAGATGCATGATCCTAGCTGTTTTTTTTTTTTTTTTTTTTTTTTTTTTTTTTTTTTTTTTTTTTTGGTAAAAGCCTCAAAAGTTTGTCAATCAGCAGCTAGAATCATCTGATTAGTGTGATTTTTTGGGGTGCAGGCCACTGAAAGTAGGGCCCGTCTGATGAATGGTCTGGATCTCTTGCACGTGTACCACATGTTCGGAGATAGACTGCTCAATGACTTGGATATACGTTACAACACTAGGTTTTTACTTTATATACAGTTAACGGCATGGTTTTAAGACTTAAGACGAGTCTGGTACAACTCGTCCGAGTTGACTCAGATTTGGTACTGCCCGATCTGGTTCAAGACCATGACTCACCCCCCAAGTCAACCCCGACTCAGGTGAGCCACGACTCAAACCAAGTCCTAATGAGCTGATCCAAGCCACCAAGTCGAAAAACCATGATTAACAGAAAAGCGTGTGTGCGTGTGTGTTGGCCAAGGGGCTTACTGTGACATTATAAGGTCCTTGAGTGCCCGTTGGATGCCTGTATCTGTCAACGATCTGTATCTCCACCCAGAAATTTTTCCCTTCCTCATCACGAAAAGCTCTGGACGAATGTGAAACATAAATTCCCTCACGATTATACCGATGAGCTACATTGTTTCTTCCCTGATTTGGCGATCTCCATGCCTGAAAAGTTAAAAGAGTTAAAACCAAGAAGAAATCCTGCTGTGAAGATTTGTGCTCTCTACAGTGATGTAGGACAATTAACCACTTGCTCTAAAAGCTCGAACTGTTAGAGTATGGCGAATTAATCCCTTTATCTCATAGCCCAGGCCCCACATCTCATGGGTTTTTAGGACCTCGGCCGAACCCCCTTCGTGGGCCCCAAATTACATGGGCCGCCCACCCGAGTGTGTCCCCACATCCCATGGGCTACCCCACTCGAGCCCGGTGTGAAATGCACATTAATCACCCCTGGTAAGGAGTCTCGAACACGAGACTTCCTCCGTGGGCCGCACCCACCCCGAGTGTGCCCCTGCATCCCACAAGCGGCCCCACTTGAGCCCAGTGTGAAAATGCTCCTGCATTATGCAGTTCATGGTTTCTGCAAGTAGCAAATGCCAAAATTCCCAGAAATGGGTTGGCCCTATATAACAAAATTGAGGTCTGCCATGTGCCAATATTGCACATATATGCAAGATTCAAACAGTTCAGGTGGCCACACTATGTAGTTCTGGCCAAAAATCAGGCCATTTATAGAATGAATGGCATGTGCGAAACAAAAAGGCAGCTAAGAAAAACCTTAACCGGTGTTTCCTTCGCTGTTCAGCCACCTGATGAGTTGACCAGCCTGATATTTTCTACACATCCGGCCCACGTGGAACTTGCACATGCATGCCACAGATGTACTGGCATGTACATGGACAGGGCTATATGCATCTGGACTTGGCAAACCTCCATAACTTTCCAGAGATGTGAAACCTACTCTGCAGCACGTTCCAGACCCATTCATTCATCTGGTGAGCCCCACAGTTTGAACCATTGTGGGAAAATAAAAAATTTGTTCCGGTAATTAGGTGGGCCAAATGTGTAGAAAAAATTGGCCAACAGCACATGGCTCACCTGATGACTGGACTATCCTGATTATTGGGCCACGGAGCATGTGGTGGGGCCCACCTGATAAACAGCGTGGATCTCACGCAGAGACCATATATCCGTGTGGAGGCAAGAATTCAGACGGCTAGCCATAGAAGGCTCAACACTACCGCTTGCAGGTCTGTTACATGCTTATGAAAAGCAAAAGCATGTTAAATGCAATGTGACACCTCAATGTGACAATTCTTAGTTATTTTCATTGTGTTTCACTGACACAATGTTAATGAATGCAATAGAAAAAGAAATGCAACAAAAGCAAATAGAGATGTATCCTACCTTCAGAGGGTGATGTGGAGCAGGAGTCGAAAAGCAGAAAACATTGCCATTCATGGTCGTAACAATAAGATCAAGATCATCTCCACCATCAACATTATCCGCCAAGATCATGCTGTATCTGTTACAGCAAAGGGATAGTATTAGCCCATGCACCTCCATAAGATTACATAGTTCTAAAGCAAAATGATTATAAGAATATCTTACGAAGTCTCGCCAATATCGATGACATCAGCACATGATGTTGGTCCATCAATAAGGTACAGATAGCCATCGAAAGATGTTGTCACAAGAGTCAGTCCCTTCTTCTTTTCCCCACGTTTATTCAGATCAAGCAGAAGAACTTGATTCATCACTCTCCCATGCGTCCGATATGGAAAGGGGCGTACATACGACCCATCCTTCCCACTAAGGACGTATATCTTTCCTGATATTGTAGGGACTACAACATCTGTGTGACCATCTCCATCAACGTCGCCAATTGTTGGACCCTGATGAGTGATGACCGTATGTTAATCTTTACCAGATCAAAATCCTTTAGATGCAATGCAATCTGCACTGAACTGGTGTTACAAGGAAAAGTTGCGAAAGACCATTCTGAGTTTCTGATATAACCAACCAGTCAGTTTATTCGCTACCAGCCAGAGACATCTTTAATGGGGAATTATTTGATACTCTGGTAGGGTACAATGCTTGATACGCATGCAGTGAAAAATTGTATACATGGCATACATTAACTCAAATCAATCGAACTAAATTGCGGATCCCACTGTCACTAAGTCACTAGTCCCAAAATTAGATTAGTTGAGCAATCCTAACCTCTGATTTGTGGAGACTTGTTTGTTGAAATAAGACCACTGGTTATCACTTTTAACTGTCCAATAAATATCCACCAATCTGATAGTCAGATAATCAAATTAGACTCATAATTTGGACCGTTTAATTTTAAATTACTTGTATGACACATGCAATTCCAAGTAATTTTTAGGTGCCTGTGTTATCCATCACACTGCCAGAATGTCTAAGTTCATGTCATCTTTAATTTTAGGGAGTAAAGGACAGTGAAAGTAGACACTTCAATAGTGTTTATCCATAACAAGCATAGGTAACAGCACACTGTAAACTAAACTTACATTGTATCATCAAATTCAAAAGCCAGAAAAGGACCTTGGAGTTCCCAGTGGGCTAAAATTGAATCGGATCGTAAATCATAAGAAATTTTATTTAAGAAAAAAATGTTAAAATTTATGAAGAACACAACTCCCAATTAATCAAGATCTAGCCATGAAGGCCACGTTTTATTGTTTATTCTACCATCTAAAGAAAGAAATTGCTTAAGTGGCTGTTTGGATTGGTGGAAAACCTTGGAAAAGAAATCAATTTCTATGGAAATAAAGTTACCTGCATTGAAAATAAGCTGTGGAAATCAATTTCCATTTCTGAACATCTCCTCAAAAATCATAGAAATTGATTTTCTTCTTGAAACTTGTTAAATCTTGGTCCACAATGAAGAGAGACACTGAGCGACCATCATGCCTCATTTATTACCGTTATACAGTGCATGAGTACAAAAGGACCTCTCATCTTGAACCTACCCTACAACTACTTCCGTTGCTCTGTCATTGAGAGAAGCCACTAGAGAGCCACCAGAACTAGAAGGTCAAGGTACATTTCTGATCCAACTTTCTCTCTCATGGATTTCTAGGGGCCATGCTTCAATGAATTGGGCCCTTGTACTTCTCAAAGTGGCTGGGCATTCTCCAAGTGTTGAAATGGTGGATTCATGTGTGTTGTTTGGTGAAAGACATGGTTTACTAGATATATGTTAGATCTACCACTGTGTGAAAGGATTTTGGTCCAGATGAAGGGATTGATATGGTTTCATAAGCCTGACACCTGTATTGAGGGTAATCAGTGACCATGCACTGTGGCCATCCTCTCTACCCTATGGGTGCTCTTCCGGAAATTCCCCTTATTTCAGGGTCTCCTGTTCTGGGTTTTGGCTGTTGTAGTAAAGGGATTTAAGAAGAAGATTATGTTCGTACCATTTTGGAATGGGCTACTAACAGATAAACTAAACTTTGCTCCATAGCAGGCAGTGATGGGTATTCCTTGAACCCTCTGGGCATGTCGCAGTTCAGAACTATCGTGCATGATCTTGAGTCATTGAAGGGAGAAGATGTGACAAATGGTACATACTGATGAATGGAAATGATGTGTTAATAGGCCAGCCAACTTGCACTGTACAGGTTGCAAAGGATGTATACTGTATACTATACCTTATGCAAGTATGAAAAATTCCCGATATTGATTGTTACAGTTAGGTTGCAAGTGTAGGATGACTTAAACCAGGTGGTGACAATTTGATCAATTTTTGCTTCATAGCCTTGCATTATCTCATGCAAACCAAACAGTTGGATTTGGAAAAGAAAATGTATTTCCATGGAAATCACACATCCTAAACAAACAAAGCATTCTGGATTCTTTTCCACATATTTACGTGTTTGTCATGTTCCCACGCATTTCCCATGTCAACATTTTGGTTTTCTCTATCCAAACAGACCCTAAAGGAAGTCAAACAAATCATGGCAGTTCATATGCTCCAAAAGTTTGCTCGTAGCTGTTATGACCCAAGACTTCCAAGTACCACCATTCTCCTGAAGGAGCAATGAATCGCATTTACTCTCCTAAGCACCACAATGAGACTCTGATTCAATCCAATCCCATCCCATCCAACCGTCCAAAGACCTTACCCACTCTTTACCTGATTAGGGCTGTACTCCAAGTCTCCAACTTAGTTTCATAAAAGCAAAAGCCAAAGAAACAGTATAAAAGGCAGCATAGGAAGGTGTCCTATTGTCGCTCCACTGCGAACAAAAACTAGAAAGCAAAATACAATGAAACAAAACGAGCATTCGGACCCAATGACGGGGCAATCACCCAAGAACTACCGCTCCCCAATCACTTCTTGAGAAAGCAAAGAAGGTCCCTAAGAATTCAGGGAGGACAAGGGCCCACCCCAACACCATAGAGACAATAGAGGAGGAGAGGAAAGCCATGGATTGGCACTTATCTTAAAAGAATTCTTACATTTCTCTCCTTCCAAATCCCCGAGATTTGCATAAGAGAACATTGCCCATATGCACATAACAAGCTCTGAAAACAGGCCAGAGGCCCATCCTGCAATGGCATCAAAGAGAGACCTCTGCAACACCCAACTGACTATAAACAGCTTAAAGAAATGGTCCCAACTACCTCTGGTGGCTTGGGAATGCAGGAAGAGGAGTGATCCACTGATTCCTCACTTTTGCTACACATGATGCACATATTGACCAACACCATATTTCTCTTTTTAAGGGTGTCAACAATAAGGATTTTGTTAGGAATGAATGGGACTGACACTTCACCAAGATGAATTTAATAATTCCCTATTGCTGGATCATAGTACATTTTCTTCAGAGAGATGGGTGTTAGAGTCAACAAACCCCAAAATACAATTTCAAACTTGCTCACATGTAAAATGATTAAAAAATAATTAACTAAAGGAACGTGATAAATATAAAATCCCAAATACACAAGCATGCACCCATCATGCACTCTTAGTGGAACCAAAATAACTCAAAGAATGATAATGTTAGAAAACTTAATGTGCGGAATCAAGGACATCATATAAAACCTTAATATAACTAAAACTTGTCTATTTCACCTCTAGTACATACATGAGACTAAGTTGTTTCCTGAAGTGACCGAAGATTAGGGAAGTACCCCTTTGAGTTGAATCATGAAAATAGGCTAAAATGTTTCATGCTCTGAGTTATAGACTGGATTTTTAAACAAAATAAAGTAAGAATCTCTACCAAGTCGTGGCACAACCGAGAGATCGAGGATGGAGCATTAGAGCTTCTTTTTTTCTTTTTCTTTTTTTGGAAGGGTGCAGTACAGCTTATGTGACTGGCAAATATTCCAATCCGACAAAATTTCATGTGCCAGATGATTTTTTTATTTATTTAGCAAAAGACACTGGAATAATTTTTCGAGAGAGAGAGAGAGAGAGAGAGAGAGAGAGAGAGAGAAAATTGTCCTTGCTTTCTAGAAATAAAGGTGATAGACACATACAGGAAAAACATATTGCCATTGCTAAAAAAGATGAGAAAATATAGATAACAATTACAACAACATAGCTGCCGTGCAAAAGAATGGATTGAAGTTGTAACAAAATATTAGAGCTTAAATATTGCACTTCACATTCATATATGCTTTTGTTCAAAAGCAAATAAAAATGTAAGATGCTAGAAGAGCTTGCCTGGGGAACTAGACTCTTTAGATGCATTTCCCAAATTACATCTCCGTTTGCAGTCCATGCAGCCACATTTCCATGAGTATCAGCTGTCACTAGTTCAACTTTTCCATCATCGTTAATATCCGCTGCCACCACTGCTCCCTGAATCTCACCCATCTCACGAGGAAACTTCTCTCTTACTTTGCCTAGATGAATATGACATGTTGCGTAAGAAATCAACTGAAAACTGGAAATAGCCATACATCTGTACAATGAGTGATAATACACAAACGCTAGGATATCAACTCTACAAATTTTTTAATGAAATGAATTGTGCAATGACTTATGACACAAAAAATAAACAGCATAAATCCAAAAAAAAAAAAAGAAAAAAAAAAGGATATTATCCAATCACAGGCACAATGATTAATGCTAGAAAAAAAAAAAACTAAACTTTAAAAGGGCAAATAATAAGCTCTACAGCCTTGGAAAATTACCGCGATGATCCAAAACATAAAACAAGCCAAAGGAAGTCCCAATGAGAATGTCCAAAGTTCCATCCCCGTCTAAATCAACCACAGTAGGAGAAGAATAAATATAGGCACGATACTTTGCGGTGTCCGTACTAAGATCCAGTTGAGTTGTCCACTTGATTTGTTTTGTTTCAAGATTGAAAACTACGATTGCACCTGCTACATATTTTCCAATATCGATACCACCCAATTCTTTTAAATGCTCTGGGTTGTCATAGTACCTGTCAACTTATCCAGCCAACCAATTAATTTGAGATCAGTTACAAAAAAGAAAGTAATCCAAATTTGTACTGTTAACAATATCACCAAAATGCCTATGATACCCAGATATGGAAGTGAATTATGATAAATCATGGATATTGAATGAGTATGACTTCTAAACAAAACAATTTTATTTGAAGTACAGGACATGGATATGACACATACGTTACCTATTCTTGAGTATATGGGTATAAGAAAAAACAATAACAACAGCAACAAACAAGCAAACAAAAAAGAGTACGAAGGCAGTTTGCAGAAATAATGAAATAACTAATAAAACAGTATGAGTGAGAACACAAGTTGAAGTTCCTCAGAAACACATGATGCCAAGTTGCCAACAAGATCACCAAGAGAGAAAGAATAGAAGTGCCAAACTCAAGGTTTTAAATATTGGTATCAGGGGAAATCCACCGGGCCCAAATATAGTACAATACAATAAAGGATGTATTGGAGCCGTATCGGTTTTGTTTTCCCAAGAAAAAATTTATAACGAGAAAAAAAAAAAAAAGCATCAAGATCATTGTGTGTGAGTGTGTGAGTGTGTGTGTGGCATGTATTCAATTGTGTATACTATTCTTGGATAAGAATGTTGTTTGTTGGCCTGACCTGCTTAAAGTTAATCAAATCAATCAAACACAAAAATCATGCATGATTTTATGGATTAGGCCCCGTTACAGTGAACTACAACAAAAAGAAGAAGAAGAAGAAGAAAGGGGTGATCTCTCCTTCCCTCTTTCCCCATTGCAGCTCTCTCCTTTCATGTTTCCTCATTCCATTTTTTCTCCTGTTTTTATTTAAACAGGGGTTGGTGTACATATGTATTCTTTTTGGTGATCTGGAGGACTAATCTCGGAAAGGAATTCTAGTCCTACATGCACAAGTGTCAATGTGGCAGACAAGTGCCACCAAATGAGTCGGATGGCTTGATTTTCGTACAGCGCATTTTACAAGTGGGTTTCACCTATGAATGGTCTGGATTCTGGTCCGTTTGATATCATGGTAGCAGGTGAGTTTCACACTCACACAAATGAACATTTGGCATTCCTCTTTCCCACGAGTGTTAATGACATTGGAACATCCTTGTCTTTGAACAATTTGAAGGGCTGTCAATGGGCTGGGCCTGGGGTTAGCTTCAGCCCTGATTTTGAACTGTTTGGGCCGGGCGTATTCAAAATTTTGATTTTGCCTGGCCCAAGCCCAGCCCATTGACAGCCCTACCAATTTGACTTCATAACGCAACAGCAAAAATTTGAATCCTGAACACATGTGATATAAGGGTATCAGGTGTGCTTTGGGTTCGGGCTCACAAATGGATATCCGGCATTCCTCTTTCCTACAAGTGTGATGAACACTGGATCATCCTAGTCTTGGGCCCATCGCATATGCAGTGGGTGTCACCTGCTGAATGATTTGGATCCTGCACAAACATGCTATATTGGCACATGGTGAGTATTGTTTGGGGTGTTCACCCACTGGTTGCACGGTTCTCTACTAGTTTTCAAAGATCAATCAAAGGATGATACTGAAATGAGTAATAGTTTCTCCAACTCAAGCAATAGGCAGCTGCCACAGATAGTAAGGATCTTTGATACAAGAATCCACAACAACCTTGACAGGGATCAAAAATTTTATGGGAGAACTCCAAAACAATCTCCCTGAAAAGCAAATTATGACATGCTGTCCAGTATTAAGAGGGCTCCAGTTCTAAGAGGACTCCAGTTCACAAATAAATTGACTTTCATAGGATGAAAAACTCAGTTTCACTATGTAGATATACAAACTATGGAGCAAAGAAAATTATCCAGTCCAGTGACAAAGATGAAACAGGTGGACTTCAAATTTTTATTTTTATTTTTTTTACAACACAGGGTGTCCCCGCCCCATTTTGAGGCGAGACTAATCCCTGCGGATGCACACAATCACCTGCAAACCATGTGCATCGGGTAATCCCGGGGAGGGGAATCAAACTCATATCTGTGGGGAGCAAACCCATGATGCTAGCCATTCGCCCAAACCCGTGCTGATTTAAATACAATGGATGGAAAAACAATTCCATTATAAGTAATATCAATAAATGTCATATGCGAGAGTAGTTTGAACTTCCAAGAAATTCTGTGCCAACAAGCATGTGCACTAGTGGATCACATAGTTCCCCACTATTTTCTAAGATAAATCAAAGGATGATCCTGGAATGAACAATAGTTCCTTCCACTTCAGCAATAGGCATCTGCAACGGATAGTATGAATCCTTGATGCAAGAATCCATGACATCCTTGATATGGATCAAAAAAATTGGGAGGACTATGGAGCAATCTCTGAAAAGGCCACTTCACAAAATAAAATAAAATAAAATAAAAAAGAAAAAGAAAAAAAAAAAGTGGGCATGAAACCAAGGTTTTCAATAACAGTAATGGTAGCTGTAATGGCCGTTACGGCCATTTAAAAAAGAAAAAGAAAAAAAAAAAAAAAAAAAAGTGCATCAGCCCGTAATGGCCCTATAATGTGTGATGGTTCCCACCATACCGGCCGTTACATGACCCTTTTGAATACCTTCAGCATGGAACACCAAGCCTCAACTTGTAAATACACAGGCAAAGAGTAAAGAAAATTCCCCAATCCATTGAAAGACAAGACAGATAGAATTCAGTATTCTCAAAGGGAACATAAATCCTTATTCAATGCAACGGATGAAAAAAAAAAAAAAAAACACACACACACACACACGCACACACAATTCTGTTACAAGGAACACAAACTATCATATGTTTGGGTAGTTTGAAGTTTCCAGTTCTTTTTGAATACCTTGCATGAAACACCAAGTCTCAACTTGTAAATACACAGGCAAGGAGTAAAGAAATTCTGTTACAAGGAACATCAACTATCATATGTTTGGGTAGTTTGAAGTTTCCAGTTCTTTGATCATGAAAAACATAAAATGAAGGGTTGCACTGCAATGGTAAAGAGTCAAAGACAGTCAAAATTCTAAACAATGTACATCACAAAATGGAGACAAGCCTATACAAGAAGTTCTCATGATCAAATGACAGTGCCAACTGACAACATTCTAAAACAATCATGTATCTACAAAAGTAACATGATTCAAAAGAATAGTTGAAGGTAGAAAGAGAAGAAGCTGCCATAAAAGTGAGCTTACTCATGATCAAAGAAGTAGGATACAGCAACAACCATTTCTGATACGCCATCATTGTCGATGTCTGCTATTACCTGGAAAGGGAGAAGCGAATTCAATTTACCAATTGCCAGAATAATCTTTCCTTTCCGTCCTACTGACAGATATGAGCAAATGCACATTTAACACCCAAAAAGTTTTTTTTTTTTTTTTTATTTGTTGAATTATTGCCATGCTCATTTGGATAACAGCTTTACACTTACTGGAGTGCACAGGATATGTGAGTCGATGTTTATGTAATCCTCCATTTTCTCGTGTTTGTCTTCTGTCCACTCCTCATCCCCCCACATGGATTCATCAACATAATCATCATAATCATAATTATACTCATCAGCTAGCTCTTCTCCTTCACGGAATATATCAAAAGATTGATCAGCATCCTCTTCCAGAACTTCATTATTTTCCACAGTTGCACCGTGCATCCCTACACCCTCATCGCCATTAACATTAGTCTCAGAATTGCCTTCTTGTGCCCCTTTTGAATCAATATCTTCAAGGAGTCGTCTCTGCGTGTTTGTGGTGTTTTTTGTCCCTATTGACCCCACATCCCTAGTTGCATTCTCCATACTAGTTGGCAAGTCAATGTTTTGTCCTGCTTGAGTAGTGCCATTTTCTGGTTTGGTTGCATTCATTAAGGGGCCAAGGTTCCCTTCCTTTAATGAGGAAGCAGAAGTGTTTAATCCAGGTGCACTTCTATTCATTTCTGCAAAGAGGAATATGGTTATTGAATTAAAAGATTAGCAGGCATAGTTATGACATGTCTAACTGTAAATCACACGCACTAAACAGGAAATCTGAAACAGTTGGCACATCACTTTGAGTCCAAGTCTAATAGAACTATACAAAAATACCTTTTGAATGAGACTAAAAACTGAGAGCAATCCTTTGAAATTTGAAAGGTTTATAATTTAAAGATATGCAAAATTTCCAACCTCGTGAAGCTGGAGCAGAAACCAGAATATCCACAGGTATTCTAGATCAATGGTAATGGTGACATCATAATTCCCCTCTTCCTAGGTCTTCAGATTAGAAATTTAAATTTATATTTTTTTTTAAAAAAAAAAAAAAGGTGGAAGGACTCCTTTGGAACATATGATTCCCAGATACATCAAAATAGGTAGTGGATCTCTGTCATCACCAGTTTCTACTACTACATTATTAAGCTTAAAAACCATATTCATGCTTACTTTGGGCATTATGCTCTCAATCATGATCCAAAAAAACTGTCTGCTTACACAGAAAATGTGAAGAGATGCATATGCATCCATTTTCTGATGACACAAAATAACTAGAATGGATAGGGTGAGCTCAGTACCACCTTGATGGCAAAGTTATTCATATGTTTTAACGGCAAAGAGAAACCAGAATGCAATCTAGATGAGATGTCTTACTGGAAGTCCCAAAAAACGAGGATCTGGTAGCAAATGCAGTATTTAATTTAAGAATGTAAATCATGGTTGGATTCTGTGTTCCAGCTAACTGCATGTATAGAACTTCCTTTAAGAGCTCCAAAGGCTCCACAAGAGAGACTCGATTGTCCTTTATGATATAACCCTTAGGGAATAGCTATGTTGCAGCAGGAACTCCAGGAATAGGAGTGGTTGGCTTAACAGGCAAAGCATCCCCAGAAGGTAGCATTAGATTTATCCTCTTGCTCAGAGTATGGGCACACCCTGCATCCACAAAAAAACATGATATGACCCACAACCTATCTGACTTAGGACCTACCTTCAGCACAACAGTGGGGAGGAGAGTTTCTCACTAAGATGCACATAATCCTATCAAGGAAACTGTAAATTTCCGCTGATAACTAGGAGAGGCTTTGTGGTGTATCACCTTTGTTATTATCAGACATCGGAAAAAAAAAAAAAAAAAAAAGAGGCTAAAGTTGTGAACTAAGAAGCCGCGTAGACAGCATAACTGACACGAGCATGGCAAAAGCATAGAATGAGATGAGGGAAAAACAACCTAAATTGGAAAATGTGGACAGTTTGATCAGCTTCACCGCGATTTTTTGTGGCAAGGGGGAGAATCTAGAGTTAAATTCCACCTCCTCAGCTGGAAGGAGGTGTGACCTATATTGAAGGGGGTGCTGTTATTCACAGGCTGGATCTTGTCAGCTCAGCCCTCAGGGTAAGTTGGTCTAGAGATTTAGATCTAAAGAGAATAGCTAGTGGAGGTCCATTATCACTGCCAAATATGGTCTTTAGCCTCTGGACTGGTGGACTAAATCATCCTCTCTATCAGGCATCATTCTTGTGGAAAGCTATAGCACGGGCAGCTGTTTTAGTTTTTCCTGGGGTTCGCTTCACTATAGCGGATGGCCCGAGAGTGAGATTTTGGTAGGATATCAGGCATAGGGATGCCCCTTTTCGTGATATCTTTCCTTCTTTGGCCAGCCTGTGCTCCTCCCCCGTAGTTCTCGGGGATTGATGTTTTCAGATTCCCCGTCAAGTGGGAGGTTTGGACCCCTCCATGTCGTTGGAACCTCTCTAATGCCAAATTCGATGATCTCCTTCAACTCTTCTCTCACTTGCAGGGATTCAGCTCTCTCCGGGTTTAGTCGATTCGATAGTGTGGCTTACGGATAAATCCAGGGCATTACCGGAGAAGTCCTACGTGGCGTTGCTCCAGCTCGAACCTCCGGCGTCCTGCTTCCATACCGGCAATATTTTGTCTTATAGTGATCCGCCTAAAGTGTCTGCCTTTGCCTGGCTTACTGGTAGGAGTAGGATCCTGGACATCGAGATCTTCGCAAGAGAGCCATGGTGTTGCCAAATGCCTACCTTCTTTGCCTTGGGGATGCTGAATCGGTGGATCGTTTGGTTCTTCATTATCCCTTCTCTTCGGTGGTGTGGTCTGCAGTCTTCTCATTCTTTGGTGTTTGCTAGGTTATGCCGGGCTCTATCACTAATATTTTCATTCCTTAGCATGCTGGTGGGTTCCGAAAGCAGGGCAGATCCAGGTAGTGTGTGGCTTTGCAAGCTGTCCTTTGGTTGATTTGGGGGAAAAAAAAATTGTTGCTTTCGTAACAGAAGTTCTTCAGTTTTGGAGGTTGAGAATCAGGTCCTGTTGTGTATCAGAGAGTGGGCTTCTTGAGGGGCCATTACTTTTTCTTTGTTTGTGTTTTTGGGTTGGCTTTTATGGTTGTGTTGTGTTTTAGGGAGTTGGTTCGGCCCATGGCCTTTAATAAAGGGAATTTATCTTTTAAAAAACCAGCAATTTGTTTTGGTATAATTAAAGTAATGAAATGATAATTGAGAATCCAATTTTCAGGAAATCAAAACCATATTGTAAACCATTGATAATCTTCAAAAGAGAGGTCTGCCTTCCGAATGTCTGCCCGCTATGTTTGGCTAATGCAAAACCTATTGACCACCTTCTCGTCCATTGCATGTTCTCAAAGAACATTTGGATCGATATTCTTCAGCAGGCTGGAGTTGCATGGGCCTTTCTGGCTCGCATTCAGGACCAAGGTGTCCCGTATCGGTATCGGTTGGCGTAACGGTGCCCTCCGAAACCGATACGGATACGGGGGCGTAACGGCGATACGGGGGCGTAACGGCCCGTAACGGCGCAAAAATTTTTTTTTGCCAAAAAAATATGAAAAAATATGGATTAAATCCGGAATATTCTAAGCATTCCAAATATGCATTCATTTATAAATTGGAACATGTTTATGGTGGTGTAACGGTCCACTCTTTGGTGAGAAGTTGTATCGGACTGTCTGATGAATTTATGAACCAGATAACCTAAATTTGACTACAAAATTCATATATTTAATTTTCTAACTTACTATCAATGATAGATATATTAGAATGAATGTAATATGAAAATATCTTACATTTAGGTGTTTGCAATTATTTTTGAGGGCCAAAATTCATGCGTAAATAGAATATATATATATATATATATATATATATATATATATAAAATGGCACCCCAAATATGTAAAATGCACATTAACATGTTCTACTATTAACACATCATATGGCATCATTAAAACAGCAAAAGAATCATTAAGAAATGATTTTTCGAATTTTCAAAAAAAGGGGCAAAATAAATGCGTAAATAGAAAAAAATATTTAAAAAATATAAAATGGCACCCCAATATGTAAAATGCACATTAACGTGTTCTACTATGATTAACACATCATATGACATCATTAAAACAGCAAAAGAATAATTAAAAAATGATTTTTCAAATTTTCAAAAAAAGGGCTAAAATTCATGCGGAAATAGAAAAAAATATTTAAAAAATATAAAATGGCACCTCAAATCTGTAAGATGCACATTAACATGTTCTACTATGATTAACACATCTTATGGCATGATTAAAACAGCAAAACAACTATTAAAAATTGATTTTTTGAATTTTCAAAAAAAGGGGCCAAAATTCATGCGTAAATAGAAAAAAATATTAAAAAAATATAAAATGGCACCCAAAATCTGTAAAATGCACATTAACATGTTCTACTATGATTAACACATCATATGGCATCATTAAAACAGCAAAAGAATCATTAAAAAAATGATTTTTCGAATTTTCAAAAAAAGGGCCAAAATAAATGCGTAAATAGAAAAAAATATTAAAAAAATATAAAATGGCACCCCAAATCTGTAAAATGCACATTAACATGTTCTACTATGATTAACACATCATATGGCATGATTAAAACAGCAAAACAACTATTAAAAATTGATTTTTCGAATTTTTAAAAAAGGGGCCAAAATTCATGCGTAAATAGAAAAAAATATTAAAAAAATATAAAATGGCACCCAAAATCTGTAAAATGCACATTAACATGTTCTACTATGATTAACACATCATATGGCATCATTAAAACAGCAAAAGAATCATTAAAAAAATGATTTTTCGAATTTTCATAAAAAGGGCCAAAATAAATGCGTAAATAGAAAAAAATATTTAAAAAATATAAAATGGCACCCCAAATCTATAAAATGCACATTAACATGTTCTACTATGATTAACACATCATATGGCATGATTAAAACAGCAAAACATATTAAAAAAAGTATAAATACCTATTTTGACAAATTTCTGAAAAATGGCCTACCGAGCTTTGATTCAAAAAATCCGTAATATAATGTGTTTTTATCTCAATACCTAGTCAAGGTTGGTCGAAATTAGTAGTAGAAGGAGTGAGAAACAGTTTGGAAGCAAGAAGTTAAAAAAAAAAAACAAAAAACAGAGCTTAAAATGGGAAAAAAAAAAAATTCGGCCGATACGGGCCCGTAACGGCCCTGTAACGGCCGTAACGGCCGATACGCCCCGTAACGGGCCCGTATCGGCCGATACAGGTACAAAATTGCGTAACGGCCGATACGACCCCGAAACGCGTAACGGTTCACACCGTTACCGTTACGTATCGGCCGTTACGGCCGATACGTAACCGTTTTGGCATACCATGTTCAGGACCATCTTCGGTCTGGGAAGTGGGAGGCAGTGGGAAGCTTGGTAAAAAGAGATAGAAGTTGGCTTTTTTAGCAATGTGTTGGTGAATCTATGCCTTAGGGAATGGGTGCTTTGAGTGCTCTTTCGGTTCGTGGGAATCTATTGTAGGGCACCTGTTTCTTTTCGATTCTCTTTTCCTTGTCTGCTTTGTTTGTTTCTCTTTGCTTTCTTTGCTGATTAATATAAGTTCATCTTTCAAAAAAATTATTGTAAACCACAACAGGAGTCTAATCAAACCAAATCAAAGCTTTTTTGGTGATTTTGTAGAAATCTTAGAAAAGAGTAAAAACTTGTACAAGAGATCGATCAGCCACCTATTTGTCGTCCCTTCCATTACTTAACAACGCCTATGAACGTTCTCATGTGAACACATTAAATCAATAACTAATAATATTGAAGCCGGCCATGCATCTTCGAGAATTGCTTGAAACAAAAAGAATAGTCCATAAATGGAAAAGAAAAAAAAAAAAAAAAAAAATTTGATGTGCAAGTGGGAAAAAAGAAGTGTTATTATTTTTTTTTAAAGCGACGAATTCATTAAAAAGAGAAGGAAAAGTACAAAAAGACAAAAGGCCTAAAGAGGAGCAACCTACTGACATAGCAAGGAGCAACTATCGGCCAAGAAAAGAAATATCACAAAAAAGGGACCCTTTAACATTAGAAACCCATTCTATCAACATTCTCTTAGCCCTGGACCCCGCGATAAAAGGCGAAGAGGAAGAGTCTTTAAAGCATCTATCATTTC